>JAGDQP010007887.1:0-27373 GCA_022664845.1 Lepisma saccharinum | reverse complement strand
CGAGGAACTAGGCTCATCCATATTCCATTTCACCACTTTTTAAGGTTGAAGGAGTTGACTGGACAGTTTGCACCCCTGGTGCTTTTGCTCGTATTTCGCAGCTTTTTACACTTGTGTAATGTATATACTCGCTTCGCCTCGTTGGGGCGCTGCCCCCAGAATTCCAAGATGGCCTCGCTGGGGCGCACCCCTTTATTGCAATCAGGCTCCAGCTGGGAACTGTAACCTAGTAGGGGAGACGAGCCGAATTTATTCTAACCTACTCGTAATGGTACACCTTCATACCAAATTTCGTTTCTCTAGCTTCAGTCATTATAAAGTGGGGCTTAGGCGGGCATTTTGGATAAAAGATGGACACATTTTTAACGTTTTCTTATATTTTCGTGAGATACTCGTGATGATACACTGTCATACCAAATTTCATTTCTCTATCTCGAACGATGTGAAAAATGGTATTTCAGCTGCCATTTTGAATCAAAGATGGTGAATTTTTTAAAACGTTGTTATGTTTTCCTAAACTACTCTTGATAATACATCATTATGCCAAATTTCGTATCTCTGGCTCAAGCAGTTGGAAAATGGATTTATGACGCCCGCCATTTTGGATCCAAGATGGCGTCTTTAGAGATATTTTGTAATATTTTCATAATCTACAAATAATGTTGTACTGTCAAACTAAATTTCATTATTCTAGTGGCAGCCGTTTAGGCTGTGTATTCTTTAAAAGTTTAGGGTTAGCGGCCATTTTGAATTCAAGTTGGCGACTTTTTCAAATTTTTAAAAAGTTTTCTTAATTTGCTACCAATGATGTAGTTTCATACCAAATTTCACTGTTCTATCTTTAGCCGTTTAGGCTGTGTATTCTTTGAAATTTTAGGTTTAGCGGCCATTTTGAATCCAAGATGGCGACCTTTTCAAAATGTCGGAATTTTTCCTTTATCTACTTATCATCCTCTACCTGCATACCAAATTTCATGTTTCTAGCTTACTCCAAACACCCTAAACAATATGATGAGTGAGTGAGTCAGTCAGTCAGTCAGTGAGTGAGTGAGTCAGTCAGTTAGCCTAAAATGTGCAATTTCAGGGGTCCACAACTAGAACATAGTTTGAGATACGAATATGAAATTTTGTACATCTGCACATATTTACCATATCTCCTTAACGGCAAAAGCTCATATTCCTATCTTTAACATCTTTTTTCTTACGGGGCCCCCAAATCGTCGATTTTGCCATAAACTCTTGTTCCCGTATAACATGTTTCTGGCAGTGCTAACGTTTTCTGACGAGAAGAACTTGGCTCATGCACTGCCGTGCATGTTGATCAAGATTTGAAAGATTGTTTGAACTCCGAGTGAATATCGGGTGAGTGCAGTTACGGAACTTATCATTACATTTTGACGCATTGAGTAAATTCTTGTACAGCCACTTACAAAAGTTAATGGATGTTGGATGTATACGAAATAGAAACGACTTCCTCCTTGATAATTGTTTCACTATACGCCTAATAGTTAGTCAACCAACACGACAGTACAAATGTGCGCTGAAATATGCCATGCTAGGTTATACCTTGATCCGGAGGAACAAACATTTAGTCCTTGAGTATCACTTAGGAAACCACGAGAGAGTTAGGCACAAAATTACATTCACGTTAAGTTCTAAGAGATAGAAATTAAAGGAAATGAAAGGAAAATAATAATATGGAAGTCATGCTGGATTCATCATTATGTTATTCAAGAAATCTTGTCTTGTTGGAATACACACAAACACACGCATACAGAGAGAGAGAGAGAGAGAGAGAGAGAGAGAGAGAGACAGACAGCGACAGAGAGAGACGGAGAGGGTAAAGATAACTGTTTGTGTTCCTAAATAAAAAAAGTAAATCATTTGAAAACGTTATGTCATGAGAAGGAAACGTCAGGAAAGGCAGGGAGAGAGAAAGACCAATGACAAGTATTTGGACTACATTATCATCATGCTAAAGAACACACACACTATTTACTTTGATTTTCGCCATTGATGTCTTGGAAGTTCTCGAACCGGACATTTTTCTCTGTCTCCAGGCATTATTTTATGCAAAAATAGAATTTACCTAGTCGGGAATCGAACCTAGGTCTTACGTTTTAAAGTCATCATCTGTTACGGGAGAGTGGGGGAATTGCGCCCACCCAAGGAAAATTGTCAATATCTCAAGAACTATACACAATAGAAACTAAATGAAAAGTGTGTTAGAGAGCAATGTTTCTAGCATAATTATGCGTATCATTTAATTCGATGATCTTGTTAGCTAGCCCTATATACTTCATAATGCAAAGATATACATTTGATCGGGATTGCCCTACTGGTAGGGTAATTAAGCTCAGCAATTTTGGAGACGCTTAATAAGTAACATTTTTGTCTCTATAGCTCTGTTCACCCCACTGTTTTCATTTTATCCCATTCCGCGGTATCGTCTTTGATTGAATTGTAATTAACGTTCTTAGGAGCTGATAAGCTACTAAGGACCAGACCTATAATTTAACGTGGACTCCGAAACACTTGTGTCTCCACCGCGAATCAAACTAAGAATCCCTTGATTACAAGGTAGCGAATGTTATCACTCACCCACCAGGAACACGGTATCATCATGTTTACCCACAGAAGATCATAGCGGCATTGGCTCAGTGCTAGAACGTTGGCTTAGAATTCTCGACGTCCTGAGACTGACCCCAGCGGCCGACCATCCTGATCGGTTTTTCCAATTTTATTCTCAATTTCAATAGACAAACTCCGGGGAAGTACCTTCAACTGAGACCCCGACCGACAAATTTCCGAATCCGTTCACTCTATTATCCCTGTCATAGCCTTAGATGCCCGACAGACCATGAATCAATTCAATGTGGGACCTAAGTATGTCCTATGTACTGATTTGTAAAAAAAAAACGTGTTGGTTGCGAAGAGTTAATTTTACCTAAAGGTACGATCATTACCCATAAAAATTATTCAACGCTACATGCAGATCATTATTGCATTCTATTTGCATTGCAATATTTTCTCTTCCAATTTTACACCAATTTGTGTGTAAATCTATTTCTCCGTAAAGTCTACTAATTAAGCCTAAACTCTGCTGACTGCTATCATCGGGCCCTAACGATGAGAAGTACGATTAGATCCTTCACAATCGCTTTGTAAAAAAAAACTTGGATTCGACAGAGTTTGAACCTATGATGCATTGCTTTAGTACAGCAATGTCCAGCACGTTTCCCCTACGACATCTTGAAAACGAAAGACGTAAGACATGAATGACTAAGTTCAGAGCTGATCCTTGGAAAGAATCAACTTTGTCCTATAAATTATTTAAACCAAAGTGCACATCGAAGAGCTTAGCAGGATAAGATGGTAAAACGTACCTTTGGAGAAATCGTGATAAAAGAATAGTGCAATATTCAGCGTCAAAAAATGATGGCTCTCCACCAAATTTCAGCTTAAAAGATGCTAACCTAACCTCAAAATAAATTAAAGTGTGATTTTCTAGCCGTTTAGCTTTATCACAGTCGGACTCGCACCTACGATGACCTTATTTTTATTAAATAAAAGATCATTTCAATCTCTACAAGATGGTAATTGTTTCATATATGATGGTGCAAAATTCAAAATTGTAAAGAGTTTAGAAAATTTGAAAATTGAATTAAAAACCGAAGACAAAAGTGCTACATTGATTATTCCCACCACTAGCCAGGGGCTGCGCCCCCTAAAGCTCACATCATCCAGCTCCCTCCGGACGCACCGTGCCCCTTGCACACCTCGCGGAACAACCCTGGTTTATTTATTATATCGTAGCTTTCAGTAGCCTATATTTGTATGCCAAAGTAATTATTAATGATACATATAAACATATAATCTCATATTTTGAAAGAAATATTGAAGAAAAATCTTCTCCCGGCAAGATTCGAGACCAGGTCTTTATTTAGTAACCCAACATCATACCGCTGCACCAAACTATTACATGACAAATCGTGGTTTGGTCGTTGTATCTAAAGTTGATGGTGTCCCAGTCTGTCACTATGACGTCGTTGGTGATCATGACTTCCAACCTTTTTACTATTTTCATCCTCAACTTTTGAGTGCCGGGCGTAAAAACTTCTATGATACCTTTTTGGTTAGTGGGCTATGAGTTCCACGAAAAATTGTGCTTGTGCCAGATTATCATCTCGGGAGTGTTCCTAGTTATTGGTACGCCTCGGGCATGAATCTTTCTATGTGTGTATTTTAACTAAATTCTAAGAATATCAGTTCATAGAGGTTAAAAGTTATATCAAATTGAACAAGTAAAGCCCGCTTAGGGTGAACAAAATTTTAAAAATTCCTAGAACCGTGGTTTAGCATTCGGAAAGTCCTGGGATCGATTCCAGAGGTCGACAAATCTAACTAAGATTTCCCAAGTTTTTCCTGTCATAACAGGCAAACGCTGTGATGGTGCCTATAAATAGGCCCTGGCTGTCTATTTTCAGTACACTCTACCAACTCTATCCCGGTTTGACTTCAGCTATCTAAAGACCTTAAAATATTTTTTAAAATAAACTTCCAGGATCCTTTTACCTCACCCTATTCCCGGCGAGCGTTATGGTTAAACAACATAAATAAATTCATACATGCACACAAACCATACGCTGTAGATGTGATATATACGAATATAATATACTGGGTATCGAGAACAATAATATATCAATGCTCATTCTCTTTTGTAGAATCTCAGTGGTAGAGCGTTGGCGTAGCAATCGGGAGGTCGTGGCTTTGATCCCTCCGACCGTCAGGCAAGCGGCGGACCATCCTGACAGCTTTTTCCCAGATTATTCTCAGTCACACCAGTCAAATGTCGGGATTGAATATTCAACATAGGACCTGGCCGGCATCTTTCCCCTTGCCTATCCTGGTCTGAGCCTTAGATGCCTAAAAGCCATCAATAAAATCCAAATTCACTGTCAATTGCATGTGTGTAATGTTTATTACAGGACATATAAATTAAATCCAATTTTAGTGTATTGTGGTAGAAGAAACTCACAAGTAGAACCGGAAAAGTTATTTGAAATATAATTTTAAAAAATGATAAGAATATATAATTGTATTTTTCAGGGTCTTAGCTCATAAAACAATTTAAAAAAAAATTAGTTTCATCATGGTTTGAACTCGCGACCCCAGGCACAAGAAGTCAGCACGATAATCATTAGGCCAACGAGACTTGTTTAGTCCGATGATAAGAACAAGGTATTCATATGAAACTAGTGGTGTTCTTCAGTTATCCAATTTCATAATAAAACAAGTATGTTATTTCCCATGTAAAAAGCTTTGTTTTGATATACTTTAGATAAAAAATAAAAGCTGAACAAACAAATATTTTAATTTAAAGAAAAGCCTAAACATTTGATCAACTAATTAACTACTTGGCTTGAACAAACACACAGAATTATATTAACAAGACAACATTTAACGAGCCTGTTTACTGATTGGTTCCTGGCATCCAATCCCATACTATCAACAAAAACTGAATTTTTAATTAACAACATTGATTGATTCCTGTCCATCCTCTTTTCCTACTACATCTATGCATACCCCAAAGTACGTTGATGGAATAGGAACAAAGGGTGGGCAAAAAATCAGTAAATCTTGTTAATTAAAAATTCAGTTTTTGTAGACGGTATGGGATTGGGTGTCAGGAGCTAAACAGAAACCAGATAGCTTGCTCCGTAGACGTTATCTAGTTTATGCAATTCCGTGTGTCTGTTCAAGCCAAGTAGCTATTTAGTTCATGACAATATTAAACGTTCTTAGTTTTTAATTAAAACATGTTGATTTGCTCAGCTTTTATTTTTTATCTGAAGTATACAAAGCGAAGCTTTGACTTTGAAAATATCATACATGTTTTGTTATGGAATCGGGTAGCCGCAGAACACTGATAGTTTAAAATGAATACTGTGTTCTTATCATCGGAATAAACACGTCTCGTCGGTCTGATTGTTATCGTGCTGCACCTCTCGTGCTAGGGTCGCGAGTTTGAACCATGAAAAATCTTTTTATTAAATTCTCTTATGGGTTAAAATCCTCGAACTATCAATTTGATATATATTTTTAATTTTATTTCATTTTTTTCAATTAATATTTTCTTAAAATTATTTTTTTTATCAAACAACATGTTTGTTTTAACTTGCAAGGTCCTTCTACTACGATATACTCAAATTTGATTTAATCAATATATCCTGTAATTAACAATGCGCATTTTGAATTGATAACGAAGTTAAATTTTATTTATGTCCTCTAGGCAAGCTGGCTCAAGCTCGGATGGGGAGGGAAAATGATACGGGAAGTGTCGGCCAGGGGTTATCTTGAAGATGCAATTGCGACATTTTCTTGGTCTGACTGATGAAAATCTTGGAAAATTTCAGTCATGATGGATCGCCGCTCAGATCGAACCCACGACCTCCAAAATGCTACGCCAATGCCCTACTACAGAGAATTGACAATGAAGAATGAGCGGGAGCTACCGTACTATTCATGACACCCAATATATTCGTATATTAACATCTAAAGTATATGATTTGTGTACATCTGTAAATTGATTTATGTCGTTTAAGCGGGATATAAGGATCCTGGAAGAATAATTTAAAATTTATTTTAAGGGCTCCAGGCATTGGAGGATCAAGCCGGGAGAGAGTTAGAAGAGTGTGGTGGAAAGTAGACGATCAGGGCCTATTTTATAGGCATCATCACAGCGTTGGCCTGGTATCGCTGAGGAGAAACCTTGGAAAACCTTAGTAAGAATGGTCGACCGCTGGAAACGATCCCAGGAGTTTCCGAATGCTAAGTCACTGCTCTAGAACGCTTTAGGCACTTTGCTCATCCTAAACCGGTTTTACTTGTTAAATTTTATATACCTTTTTAAGCCGTATGGACTGATATTCTTAGAATTAAGTTAAAATCACTCACACAAACATTCATGCGCGAGGCGTACCACTAAGCCACGGACACTGGGTACTGGAAGAATGCGGCCAGGGCTTAAGTTGATGGTAACATCCCGGTGTTTGTTGAGGACGAAACTTGAAAAATCTCTTTATGGTTACCAGAGTGTGAGAATTAAGGTATTTTTACAGGGGGGGGGTATTGTTGTTGATGTAAAAAGTACTTGATAAAATTAATATTCTCCATTATACGTGTTCCCACATGCAGACTCCCAAGGGCAATCTCCATCATCCTCCTGTTATTTTGCACAATGGATTTCCGTATTTGACTCTGTGAATTCGTGTATACTTTACAAACTTAGGGAAGTCTTAGAATTTGCGTTCAATCTTTCACTTAGTACAGCTTTGTGAATCTCTTCCAATGATTATTCCTGTGCGACAGAATCCATTATGTCAAAATGTGTCGCGTTGTGTTCACATTTATTATCAATTATTAATTTCTTGAATTTTTCTTGCATTTCTCGTATATTATCTAAAATGTGTGAAAAAAGTGCAGATTTGGCCTTCATTTCTTTTTTTAAAAACATTGTTCTAAGTTCAGAAGCCCTAGCAGGATAAGATGGTGAAAAGTACCTTGGAAGGAATCATGATAAAAATTACTATCATATTCAGCATAAAATATGAGGGCTCTCCACCAAATTTCAGCTCATAAGATGCTAATCTAACCTCGAAACTAAATAAAGTGTGTTTTTGGTAGTTTTTACATATCTCGGGCGAATTTACAATTCTTTTGAACTTTTTTTTAATTGAACATTTAAGGTCTTCAAGATGGTAGTTTTTTCATTTATGTTGGCGCCAAATTCAAATTTTTAGAGAGATTAGAAAATTTGAATATTGAATTTAAAGAAGAGTAGGCTTGAAATAAAAATATATTTTATGTATTTTTAGTGATTTTGAAACCATGATTTTTTAAAAATGTTTTAAAATTGTAGTTTATAACCAAAAAATAAGACACGTGGCAGGGCTACGTAACACATGCTCTGTAAATGCAACTTCGAAAGGGCCATTTCCGAGTTCGCCTTCGTGGACGACTGTTCAAGACGTTGTTTTCTTGAAGGTTCTCGGGTTCAAGTCCCTCCAGGGACAACACTTTTTCTTCTTTTGTTCTTTCAAAATATATTTTATATGTTCATATTTACTATTTAATTACTACTAGGGTGTATATAAATATCTGATTACTACTACAAGCTATGATGTTACTGGACGCACACCGAGCGAGGTGTGCAAGATAAGCACGATGTATTCGAAGGGAACTGGGCGCCGCTGATGCGTGGAACACAGCCTTCGGGTAGCGGTGGACATACGCAAAAGTGCTGTTAAGATTCTCTTCAACCTCTTATTTGGTACACATAACATACATTTTATCTTTATCCTATCCCAATCTCGGTGCTGTTCAACTTTTTAAAGACATCCTTTCTTAATTCGTACTAAAAGTAAAAAATAATTTTGTTCATGCACGATTAAAAAGAAATTATTGGGAGCGCAAATTGAAGAATTTATAAAGTGACTGTATGTGAGAGCGCGCTCCATGCGATCTTGGTGTGTATCCAGATACATCCTTGCTTTGAGTAGCAATCAGTTACTTATATACATCCTAATAATTATTAAATAATAAATATGAACATATAAAATATATCTTGAAAGAACAAAAGAGGAAAACGTGTTGTCCCGGGAGGGACACGAACCTGGGACCTTTCACTAAAGAAGAAAACTTCTTGAGCAGTCGTCCACGAAGGCGACCTCGTAAAAGTCGCTATCCTACTTGTATTTACTGAGCATGATTTGTTTATTAGTTATATTCTACCACTTTGAAACATCTTAAAAAATGATTGTTATAGAACCACTTAAAATACATAACATATAAAAAATATTTTTGTCGGGTCTACTATTGTCAACTAGTTTTCCTAAATTCAATTTTGAAATTTCTAATATCTCTAAAAATTTAAATTTGGCACCAACATAAATGAAACGATTACCATCTTGTAGAGCTTTAAAAGAATGTTCGATTTAGAAAAAAGAAGGTCTTCGTAGGTGGAAATCCAACCGAGATATCGCTAAATTATCAGAAAACACACATTAATTTATTTTGAGGTTAGGTTAGCATCTTTTGAGCTGAAATTTGGTACCTACAAGCGTAAACATTGGTACCAATAGAGATAAATTAATATACAAACTAGTGATAACCTGTATGTGGCCATTGGGCTTGCGAGGAGTGGATGGTGGCTATTGAAATTGGCTTTTTTTCACTATATATATAATTTTTATTAAATAAAACAACATATTTGAATTTTGTGGGATGCTGACAACACTGTCATTTTCCGGACGCAGGAAATAAATCTCACATGTACACAAGATATTGTGAACAATGTTATAAAAAAATTGAAGGGCGTAGGTGCAATAGCAAGGGAGTTAAAACTCGGAACCTCGAATATACGAGAATCATCCTGTATTTTTGGGAATGGTCTATGCTCTACCTTCAGGTTGGCAGCCTTCGTGATGCCCCTAAATGTCATAGTGACATGAACGATATCTAGTTGGAAAGCTTATGGGACATATATTACAACGGGGTAACTTTTGTGACCGCGTGCCCAACCTGTAAATGAAGACGAAGAAAGTTAAAAAAAAAACATGTTTCTTTAACATTTGTGGGACTCTGGCAGCCCTGTTAATTGCCGTACACAGGAAAAATACTCTCACATGCACACAAGATATTGGGAAGAAGAGTATAAAAAATGAAGGACGTAGGAGCAACAGGAAGTGAGATAAAATTTCGGAACCTCGTAGGTACAAGAATCACACCCAGTACTTTTTGGGATGGACTGTGGTAAACCTTCAGGTTGGCAGCCCTAGCGACGACCCTAATTGTTACAGGAACATTAAGGATACATTTATTTTATGTGATTGTTCCCATTGTGTGTGTACATGTGAGATTATTTTTTTCCTACGTACTTTAATTAGTGTTGCCAGAGTTCCACAAAGGTCAAGGAAACATTTTTTTTTAATTATTTACTTTCTTCTTCCTTTACAGGTTGTTCGTGGGGAGCACAAAAGTTACCTCATTGTAATATATGTAAGCTTCTTGACGAGATATCGTTCATGTCCTTTTGACAATTAGGGGCGATATTATAATAAGGATTATGCGATAGTCCATCAAAAATATTAAACAGGGTGTCTATCGCAGTCATTGTCCCTCTTGCTATTGTACCCTCACCCTTCATTTTCTATATGAATGTTCCCAATGTCTGGCATACATATGACAGTATTATTTCCGGCGTTCAACAAATAACAGTGTTGCCAGAGTTCCACAAAAATCAAAGAAACTTTTTTTTTACTTTCTCCTTTCTTCTTTTTAATGTTATTTTACTTTCTTCTTCTTTGTTTATGATTTGGGCACGTGGGGCACAAAGGCTATCTGCGTTCCATAAGCTTTCCAACTAGGTATAGTTCATGTCTCTCTGACTATCAGAAGGGCTATTAGAGCCGCCAACGTGAAGGTCTACGATTTTCTTGAAATCACTTGCCGTCCTGAAAAGGTTAAAGTAAATTTAACACTTTCTGGAGTAAAAATTTTAAGTACCAATTTTTTACCAGTAATCATCACCCGTGACGAGCATTGGTACCAAGTATATTTGGCTTGCACCAGTAGTCGTCACCCCGGAAGAAGAGAAAGTGGCTGTCAAGGCAAGCAAACTTATAATCTGATAAATAATTTAATCATTAACTAGACTTTTTATGCACATGTAAACATCAGGTACCTATACCTAAAACTTAAGTGCTTATTTTTTATGTCCACTTGTTTAACATTTGTTAGTAACAAAAGCACGAAAAAGGAAGTAACACGAACTTGCCGCCTAAACGCAAGACATCTCAACTAAATGAAGTGAAACAATGAACATATTAATGGTGCCAGTTACGCACCACATTATGACTGCTAAATTGGTCTGTTTCTGTCACCAAATGATGGAAGGTTTTCTTATTTTCACACATTTAGTTAAACCATGACGACTACTGGAGCAGTGACGGGTACTGGTACCTTTACCTTATTTAGCGCACCCGTAAGGGAAGATACAGGGTTTGACTTATCTGCCTGTCTACCCCCCTGGATCTCAGCAACTACAATTCCGACCGAGTTGAGCCATACACCGTTAGATTCGTCATGATCTGACAGGGTGGGGAAACTTATGTTTTTGACTCTAAAACTGAAAAGTCCTTTTCATTCACTTAGTCTTTTCCATTTTTTTTGTATTTTTATATGGTATGTATGTCCCCCTCTTCCCCATGGATCTCAGTAACTATAAGTCACAAAGAAATGAATGATGCACGGTTGATTCGTCATGGTCTGAAAGGGTGGAAAAAGTTATATTTTTGACTCTAAAAGTGGCAGATCCTTTTGGATCATTTCGTGTGCTCCATTTGTGTTTCTCCTATATCTCAGTAACTAAAGGTCCGACAGAGATGAGTCATATACCGTTCGATTTGCAATGGTCTCAAACCATGGAATAGCATATCACATCAGCTCTAAACTATCAGGTCCTTTTTGATCGCTTAGTATTCTCCATGTGTATGTTTTTGTCCACCCCGTAGATGTCAGTAAGTACAAGTTACACAGAGTTAAATGATGCATGGTTGGTTCATCATAGTCCGAAACGGTGGGAAAGGTTATAATTTTGACTCTAAAAGTGGCAGATCATTTTGAATCACTTGATATGCTCCATTTTTGTTTCTCCTATATCTTAGTAACTACAAATCCGAAGAGATGAGCCATACACTATTGAATTTGCAATGGTCTCAAACCATAGGATTAAATATAATATAAGTTTTAAAACTAGCATGTTCCTTTAAATCACTTAGTGTTCTCCGTCTGTGTGTTTCTATTGCCCCCTGGATATCAGTAACTATATGTTACACAGAAACGAATGATACACCATTGGAGTCGTCATGGTGTGAAAGTGTGAGAAAAGTTATAATTTCGTCTCTAGAATTGGCAGGTCTTTTTGAATCGCTTGGTATGCTCGATTCGTGGCTTTCCTAGATCTGAGTAACAACGAATGCGACAAAGATAAGCAATACACCGTTGGAATCTGAATGGTCTCAAACTTTGGAGTGACATAGCACATAAGCTCTAAAACTGGCAGATACTTTTCAATCAATATGTTGCATCTGTACGTTTCTTTCTCTCCCCCTAGATCTCAGTAGCTACATGGTACACAGGACTGAGTGGTACATCGTTCTATTCGTCATGGTCTGAAAGTTATACTTTTGACAATAAAATTGGCAGGTTGTTTTGAATCGCTTAGTATTATGAATCTGTGCCCCTAATAGATATCTGTAACTACAAACCCGACGGTTATGGTCTACACCGCTGGATTCGTCATGGTTTGAAACGGTGAGAGATGCTATGAATATGACTCCAATACTGCCAGGTCTTTCTCAATCGTTTAGTATTGTCCATTTATGCCTCTCCTAAATCTAAGTAACTACAAATCATACAGAGATGAATGTTACATCGTTGCATTCGTAATGACATGAAACTGTGGAATAACGTATAACCTTGACCCTAAAACTGGCAGGATCTTTCTAGTCGCTTAGTCTTCATTTGTGTCCCTCAAAGATCTCAGTAACTACAAGTCCGATATAGATTATCTCTACACCGTTGTATTCGTCACGTTCAGAAACGATAAGGAAAACTATGAATTTGACTCTAAAACTGGCAGGTCCTTTTCAATCACTTAGTATTCTCCATGTATGCCCTTCTTAGATTTCAGTAACTACAAGTGCGACAGAGATGAGTCATACAACATTGGATTCTTAATGGTCTGAAACCATGGAATAACCTATTACTCTGAATCTAAAACTGGTAGATTCCATCTTGTTGCTCAGTATTCTCCATTTGTTCCCCTCCTAGATCTCAGTAACTATGAGTCCGACAGAGATGATCTATACGCCGTTGGATTCGTCATGGTCTCCAATGTTGAGGAAAGCTGTGAATGTGACACTAAAACGGCAGGTCTTTTTCAATATCTTAGTATTCTCCATTGGTGCCCCTACGAGATTAAAGTAGCCACAAGTTCGACAGAGATAGGCCATAAACCGTTGGAATAGTCATGGACACCGATGGGAAAATCTATGACTTAAACTCTGAAACAGGCAGGCCTCGCCATTCGCTTAGACTCTAATATGTCCCTACGGTTTTAAATCTTTCTTTTGGAACCGTTATAAGATAATTTGAATTTATACAAGGACGCATTGCTTTTGTCTCCAATAAAACTATTATTTAGCGTGTTTGATTTCAATAAGTCTTATAATGTTATTATAATTTTTGAAAGCAGATAATAATTTAACTTATTAAACTTAATACACGTATTATGTCTTAAAAGTTAATTTATAACAAAATTGACTTGACCAATGTATTGATGGTAAAATTCTAACCCACATTTGTATATCACATGAGTCCATTTTAATTTAAAAGTCAACCAAGATCGAAGAACGCAGCCATAATGAACTTACCCTCTAACTGGTAGTGCATTCCACCGAGTATCCATTAACGTGTATTTCTTTTCAATTTTTTAAGCGTTTTACAAATAATCAGGCGTGTTCAGGCTTTGATAGTGATATTCATTACTTTGATTCAAACTCTTGGCCATTGCGCCCATCTTTATGTACGCAAGCACTTTTAATCATGCTTTCTGGAGGTTTCCTAATATTCCTTACTGCTCTGTTAAGTTTGGTCGAAAAAAATATTTGAACTATCGATAGCTTTACTTGTAAGAGCATTTATTTATTCTTTATCAGTATAAATTAAAGTGTGTATTTAATTTATTTCTTACATTTTTTATGTACACCCTCACAAACCTTATCCAAGAAGAAATATAGTTGACGCTACTAAGTGTTAATTGCTATTAATGCATGGATCTATCACATGTGTCTTTCATGCTTGACCAAATTATATATGACGAATCCAGAAGTGTATTATTAACAGAACAAAGGAATATGTGAGGTAGTTCTGCCAAAGAACGCGCAATGTATTTAGCCATAGCCTTAAGTGATAATTTTTAAACATTAGTTTACAGTTTACTGTTTTATATAAATTCAAGCAGTTCAATTCTGAACTTGTGTTAATAACGGTCGATATCATTCACATTTATTATTATTACCTTGGAGAAATAGGCCCTGAAATGAGAAACAAAACAAGCTAGAACTGCGATTCTACTAACGATAGCGAAGGCTCCGGTCCCTTGATAGCATTTAGCCACGCAAGCATTAAATTTTATTAGATAGGCTGGCAACACTGGCAACTCATATGCTTAAGTAGAACCAAATCCACAGAACTTTTCTATTGAGTCAAATAATATTTATGCCGAGTTTGGCGCAGCCAGGTCTAACTGAATATAAGCAATTTGAATAATTGATTTTTATAAACATGGGTTGGCAACACTGAACTACTGCACCAATCAAGACACTTCCAGAGGCTGTGAGCTATCCTAGGCAATACCATTCGAATAGCACCTCAGGCATGTCTACACACCTTATAGTTAATGTAATATAATTTTGGGCACAGGTTAGCAACACTGAAAACGGGGTTCCTGGGAACGGAAACACTCCCAGTATGTTCGTATTGTATCAAATAATGTTATGGTATAAAATACTGGAAACATTTGCTTAAGAAAATTTATCTTTATAGACTGTTCAGGTTGTTATAGACACTTCAACCATCTCTCTTCACCTTTTAATTTGTGGACTTGATTGGACACCATGAGCGGGAACAGAGGGTCCCTTTCGATTCAGCTTTTCTATCGAGATACCTAAAACGTTGGCTTAATGTAATTTGTCTGATGCACAAAGTGCCAATTTCAGTTCTGAACATTACTATAAGAAAATTAATATTGTGAAGAATCCAGAGGAACTGTTAAGCTTTAAATATGAAATAAAAATAAACTCAAACTTTTCTCTCTTTGGTCAGAAAGCACAGTTGAATTTGCTATTCCTGTTATACACAGCCGTTATACTAAGATTTAAAACGTCTCTCCTTCAACAAAGACACGATAAATTTTATTTTGCTTCAAGATTTATTTCGGTAGAAGCAAATTAACATTCATAGCAGCAGTGAAAGCAACCAAGTTCTGCGTCACAAACGTAAGCACTGCCAGAAGTATGTTATACACTAGAGGGGCAAGAGTCTATGGCGAAATCGGCGATTTCGAGGACCCATAAGAAAACATATATTAAAGATGGAATATTAGTTTTAAAGTTAAGGAGATATAGCAAATATTTGCAGGTGTGAAATTTTTTATATTCGTAGCTTGAAGCATATTCAAGTTACAGACCCTTGAAATTATGTATTTTTGCCTCAGTGATTCACTGATCATATTGTTATGGGCGTTCGCAATAAGCAGGGAAAATTCCGTCAATTTGAAAAAGTTACCGTTTTGGATTGAACGTGGGCGCAAAATGTAAAATCTTAAAGTATACACAGCCTAAATGCTTGGATCTAGAAATACGAAATTTGCTATAAAGGTTCAACATTAATAGTAAGTTAAGAAAATATTACAAAAATGTTGAAAACGTCGCCATCATGGATCCAACATTGCCTTCAAATAGGAAAATTCCAAGAATACACAGTCTAAATGTCTGGAGCTAGTAAAACGAAATTCTGTATAACTTTACATCATCAATGGTAGGTTGTGAAAATATTACAAAATGTCTCCAAAGACGCCATCTTGGATCCTAAATGGCGGACCCAGAAAATCCATTTTCTACACCGTTTGGGCTAGAATACGAAATTTGGCATACAGGTATATTATCAAGAGTAGTTTAGGAAAATATTACAAGATCGTGAAACAAATAATCATTTTGGATTCAAAACAGTCACACAAAATAAAAATGTCCAGACCGTTTGAGCTAATGAAATGAAATTTTGTACGAAGGTGTACCATTCCAAATAGGTCACAACACTATAAGAGAAAGTTATAAAAGTCGCATCTTTAATCGAAAAAGGTCACCCAAAACTCATATTTTAAAACACTGAACTTAGAGAAACGAGATTCGGTAGGAAGCTGTACCATCAAGATTAGGTTGGAACAAATGGGGTAAATGTTACCTTTGGGTACGCAGTCCCCCGGCGGGGTCTGGGGGCAAATTTTGACCATGCGGGAGCAGTTCCTCGGACATTATGGTTACAATAAGGCGGGCGCAGGCCTCAAAATCACACTGCGAAGCGAAGCGAGACTAGTTTAATCGTACAGAAAGCTGTGAAATCCGAGTAATAATTCCAGAGTTGCAAAACGTTCAACTAAGTTTTTTGTTCTAAAAATGGAGAAATGAAGCCAAGTTCCTTTGCGAAAGCAAGTAAGAGGAACACTGAAAGTTGGCGCTAGGTAGCAAGGTTCATGATGTTCGAACCTTAGGGTTGGTGGTGGTGAGCATGGTTGGTTTTTGGGCCGCCAACAGCTTTAAGACTTGAAGATCATCAACCTTGCCACCTCGTAGCATTTTCCAGTGTTCCTCTGACATGCTGTCGCCAAGCAACATGGCTCAGCTATCCTCTATTTGACGACTTTTTAGGGCTGAGGAACTTGCTAAACTTTTCGCACCTTTAGTGTCTTTGCTAGGTTACATATTTCCATTATAATATACGGTATTGTGTAATGTTATATGAACAGTACAGGAGAAGGAGAGAAAGGTCCATGTATTTGAACTTCTAACAAGTACTAAACAATGAAAGCTAACCGGTAGGAAAGTTTCCACCCAAAAGTGTAAATAATCCATCATTTATAAACTTTTTTAGATCCTGAAATACATGGAAGAAAATGGGACAGTTAAAGTTAAAAATTTATATTTCCGGAAATCATCTTTCTTCGTTACCACAACCCCTTTGTTATTCCTGTACCCTTCATATTAAAAAGTGAAAACATATTTCTAATTACAGCTAAAACTCATTTAACGTCATTCTTTTAGCTGACCTTCAGGGATGGTCATCATAACATGATAAGTTACTTCTTATTAGTCACGTATAAATGGCTATGAGATGCAACGTATGGATCACTAACATATAATCAACTGTCGTGGGAATATTTCGAGGACACAAATTATTATAAATATTCAAGGTTTCCTATACTATAAACAAATATCAACTCTTACACGAAGCAAGTTACTTCTAATAGCAAACATGCTGACCAAGGAAGCAAGGAAAATACTGTATTATGCAACAGTGTATCAAAAATTGATACCTAGAGCAGAATTAGTTTCTACATAAAATAGAATTTAATAGCAAATATTAAAAACGCAGGTTCTACACACCTTAATGGCAACGACATGTTAATAGCAACCCTTTTAAATTTCGTGATTTTATTGGTTGAAATAAAATCGACTTTAAAAATTGTTCCTGAATTGACGTTTATTTCAATTTTTCAGTATGAATGCTTAACAAATGAATGAGTTTAATTATTTAAAGTATACCGATAAACCTGAGACTGAGTATTGTGGTATTAGAAATTTTGTTCTTATAGTTTGAATTTCAATCCTAGTGCATGACGGTTACTAAATTGATTAAAAGCAATTTAAGTTTTGGTAGACCTTATTTCTCAATTTGATAAAAATTACAGAAAATTTGAGAAATAGAAATCATTTAATAAAAACGTTCAATCTGAATATAAATCAATATTGCCATTTAGAGTTTATCAGCAATTTATTTAAAACAGATAACATTCTTAGGTATGAGCTAAACCGTCCTATCTTTCATTCCAGATTTTCCTTTTCCTTGCTGTGGTTGTTTGTGTAGCTTTGGCTATGCCAAGACCAATCCCAATTCCGATTCCACAAAGGGCAGGTTATGGTGTCCCGCTGCATCAGCAGAAAGGAGAACAGATGGACACAGCCAATTTTATGTGGGGTGAGTGATTGAGTGTAGTTAGAAAAGAATTTTACATCTCCTTTGAAGCACATAAATTCATTATATACATGGCGTTCCTTAGAATAATAACATTGATCTTTCTAGTTAGTAGCATACAGTAGTGTGAGTATAATTTTGATTTCACATATTAATGTTTTTTATTAGGTAGAATGAAATGATTATGAAAAACTCAATTTGATTCCATTATCGACTTTTTTTTAGAAGATTCTCCTCATTTGTATCCTTTGAAAAGAATTATGTGTAGGAGGATAAAAAATGAAAATATTTAATTAATTCTTCATTTCTAAACTTTGGAGCTAAATCATTTCCTTTATTGTAATATGAACAACACTGTGAAATACTGAATTTAGAAATGAATACATATTCATGAATCGGGAAAACATACATAATCAGTGAGAGGCATTTGACCCGATAACTATTTGGTAAATATTTAACACAATTATGATATATTTATACCACTAATGAATATATAAAGAATTCACCTCCATATTGTATCATTCATTGTTTTCCAATTTTGTCATTTGATTAATTACCAAGTCATTAAATGTATACTTTACATAAAGGGTATATTTTTACCATTCCAGTAATTATACATAATAACAAGAAAGGTATGCTGTAATGAAAATTAAATATTCATGATTTATCTTCTAATTCTCATTATAAGAATTAAGATACATATAAACAATTCTAAGTGCTTTTTACTAGTAATTTTTACTACCTCTAAAAAACTTATGCATTAATGTTTCATTTTAGGAATGCCATGGTTCTGGGGATAAACATCTAACCAATTTATAGGAAGAAGGGAACAACGAATTTCAGCATATGCTTCTATGACTAAGAAACTATATTTTTAAAGAAAAATAAGATGTGACTTTTCTAAAAAAAACTTCGTATATTTGATTTTGTACTGTACTATAGTAAACGTTTTTATCTTCAAAACCTAATGTACCTATTAGTAATACATAAATAAAGACTTGAAAGTGAAAATATTATTTCTTAATTAAATAAAATATTTAAAAGGTTCCTAATAATTCTTACATTAACGAGAGGTAAATACACTTGCCAGGGAAGTATTTCATTTCGAACAGGAATTTTTTGTAAGACTTCGCATATGTACAGTGGTGGAAATTGGTATAAAGGCAGAGAGAAAGTTTGAAAGAGAGGAAACGAGGGGTGTTGAGGATGGAGAAAGGCGGTATATTTGAAAAGTAACATTCGATACGCTTCAAAGGCAAAGGTATATCTTGGTCGTATATGCCAGTGACATGTGTATTTGACAGAACAAGCAAAAAGAGGCCGTGGTGGGTTGGAAATTGGTATAAAGGCACCCAAGGTTCTTCATTGCCTGGCGCCCTCTACACGTCCAACACTATCCCTGATGTTTCGTCGAGAACACACTGACACAATGTGATAAGAAATGCGCGTGAGTGAACGTCAGTATCTGTTGTGTGGATCATGCCTCGTGGAAAAGTGTTGTCGAGTGAAGAACGAGCACGTGTCTGTGCGTACAAGGAAATAGGCCTGTCGGATCGGCAAATCGCAAAACGGTTAACCGTTGACCGACCGTTAACCGTCGGTCTAGTTGTGTTGTTGATAATTTCGTTCGGTTGGGTGCCCAATACGGGAAGAATGGGAATTATGGTAGAACGAGAAAACTGTCGGAGGCTGCGAAACGCTTAACTGTGAGCCAGGCCAAAGCCGGGAACATGTCCTCGTCCCAAATTGTTGCTTCTTGCAGGTTACCTGTTACGTCCAGAAGGGTGCGTCAAATTTTGAACCAAGATCCGAATCTTTTTTTTCAAGAAACGGAAGCGGAAACCAGCCCTTGGTGCAACTCACAAGCTGGAACGATTGCGATTTGCGGAGAACCATATGTCGTGGACATCCGAATGGAATCACGTTGTGTTTAGTGATGAGAAGAAGTTCAATTTGGATGGTCCAGATGGATTTCAATATTACTGGCATGACCTCAGGCAAGAGGAGCAAGTGCAAATGAGCAGGAATTTTGTTGGCGGCAGTGTTATGATTTGGGCAGCGTTTCGTGTTCAAGATAAATCCAACATTGCGTGGATCAACACCAGAATTAATTCAGCTTCATACACTGAGATGTTGGAAATAGAATTGCTGCGGATGTTTGGTGCGTTGGACGATAAGAACCTGATTTTCCAACAAGACAACGCTGCTAACCACACTGCAGTAGCAACGCGACAGTGGTTTCAAGACAAAGGGATCACAGTTATGAACTGGCCAGCGCGAAGCCCTGATCTTAATCCGATCGAAAACCTATGGGACATCCTTGCACGTAATGTTTATCGCAATGGCAGGCAATTTGGGACGGTTACTGGGTTGAAAAATGCGATACGGGATGAGTGGACAGCGATTCCACCACAACAAGCTCATAGATCTCACACACACAATGCCGAGGCGCATATTCCAACTTATTCAGGACAAAGGAGGTTCAATCGACTACTGAACACCTTTTTACCATTCTTACCTGCCACTGGGTCAGTGCTGTTTGACAGGCAGTGGGTGCCTTTATACTCATTTCCACCCGAAAATGGATTCATTTGTCTTTGACTGTAAAATACATGTGTCACGGACCAACCAGAATAGCATATGTTTTGATTTTGTATTGTATACAATGTTACTTTCTCAATATATCTTCTATAGCCATCTTGAGCACCCCTCTCGTCGTTTTTTTTCACAATGTTGCCATGCCGTTATACCATTTTCCACCACTGTACTCGTTCCACAATGCTGATAATGGCAGCAAAGTAATGCAACCGTGTAAGACCGCATTTGTCCGCTAGAGGGCGTTAAAGTTTGGAGCAAGAGGAAGACAGCCGCTACAATGGCTCTCCTAGTTTCGCTTCGAACATGCATTTATTACTCAAAATATTTGCATGAACATTCCTGACAGTGCTAACAAAGACTGCAAAGTCATTCCAGCGTGTAGCAAATAGTTTGGCAGATATAGGCGAGTATTGTCTTTACAGCGAGTGTTCTCCAAAAGTGAGTAAAACAGAAGGGAGAATCACAATAGGCCCACAGGACAAAAGATACATCAGGGAAACCTTCAAAACGCACTCCAAACCTTCTACTAATCTAAAAAAATCTGAATTTGGGAGGTGGTTCCGGACCCCCACGAACCCTCCTATATGTACATCACTATCCATAACTGTCAGCAACTTCAAGAGTGTAAAATAAGTCATAAAGGTTGTTATGGGTGCCTATTTTGATTGTCCTCTAGAGGGCGTTAAAGTTTGTAGTAACTGGAAGACAATCCGGGCAACCACTGCAACGATTCCCGCAGTTTCGATTCGAACAGGCATAATATATTCATAGACATACCTGACAGTGCTGCTCTGCATACCGTATAACAAAAAGTTTATCAGATACAGGCTAGTATTTGTCCTCACAAATGCAAGTGAAGCTTTTATACAAAGCGAGTAAAACAGGAGGGAGAATCAAAATAGGTACACACAGTAACTTTCAAAATCACACTCCATGGACATAGTGTGAAATGCCACTTTATTTTACACTCTTGAAGCTGTTGATAGTTATGGATAGGGACGTATATACAGCGGGGTTCCTGGGGGTGCGAATTTCACACCCGAAAATTCCGATTTTTGTGAGATTAGTATAAGTTTTGGAGTATGCTTTTGAAGGTTGCCCCGGTGTCTATTTTCTCTTGTGTCTATTATGATTCTCCCTTCTATTTCACTCACTTCGTGGAAAACACTCACTCTGAAGGCAAATACTATCATATATCTGCCAAACTATTTGTTTCACGGTATTCCGACTTTACAGTCTTTCGAGCGCTGTCAGGTATGTTCATTTAAATATTTTGAGTAATAAATGCCTGTTGAAACCGAAACTGCGGGAGACATTGCAGCGGCTGTCTGTTCCTTGCTCCAAATTAATTTATCTCTGCTTTAACGCCCGCTAACGGACAACCTCCACAATACACGGTCAAATTACTTCGCAGACATTATCAATATCGGGGTACGAATATATATATATATATATATATATATATATACAAATATATATATATATATATATATATATACGAGATCTTATGAAAAAATTCCTGTTCGAACCGAAATACTTTCCCTGTTACTTTCTTTGAAACATCCTTACCGATAGGAATTTATCAAATTGGTTTCCATTGTTCAAGAGACATTCGAACAGATGAGGGTAGGCCTTAATATCTCAGCTGAGAATTGGGATATTGCAAAATATATATATTTACAGGTCAGGCTCCGCGGAAGCGCATGCAGCTAAGTTCCAAGCCGAACCGACGACGAGTGGTGCCGATTACACGAAACACTAAAAAAACAGAAAAAAGATACATCATCATGTTCAAGACATCACTGCTTACTTACTAATTATTCAAACAACAACAAATTAACAATGTTTACTAGTATTATGAAATTCTATAATACTACCGAACCTCAAGTCAATGGGTTCATGGTGTGCAGAGTTATAAGCCCCCAAAATAGCACTCACTCACTGACTCACTCATTCACTGACTGACTTACTCACTCACATAAATATTTGACATGTTCCCGACTAGTGAGAAATAAAGAAACTTTACACATGCTCAGGGGGTAACATGAAAAGCTCCAGAAAAGTCCAAAATCTGGAGTGGAATATCTCGAGGGCACGATAACTCCTCAAATTTTAAAATCAATATACATGTTCTGACGTGTTCCCGACTTGCTACAAATGTTCTGATCTTTTTAGAAACGAGAGCAGCAACAGCTAACCTACCCCTAACTACGATCAACCCTCAAACCTACCCCTAAATAGAATATTACATTTTAGAAAAGTTGTTATATCAAAATCCAAAACACTCCGTGTCAAAAACAAAGCCAAGTTCTGAAGCAGTGGAAAAACAGAGAGCTGTTGCAGGATACGGAAGTTTTGATATACAGAGTGTAGCAAAAGTCCCTTGTCATAGGCAAACTTGGTTATGAGTGCAGATAAAGAAACATGTCAGAGAGAAAGTGGCTGGAAAAAATCGGTTTGCAATCTAAAGTAGTTGAATTTTTAAAACGGACCAGCCGTTTGAGCTTTACACTGGTGGAGAGCCCAATGAGAACGAAAAATGCTACGTTACCAGTCGTACTGTGATAATCATAGGCGCATAATGGCATGTAGTGATGAAAGGGAAAGCAAGGAAGAAGTATGCCGGAGGGAAGGAACAAGAATACTACACATCTCGGTTGCAATCATTACCGTAGTGGGGTTCAGTTGCGGGTAGGGGTAGGGGTGATGAAATTCGTAACGCGTTAAAAGTTGAAAGTTATAAATGTCATAACATGTGGGCCAAACGTCACAGATGCGTTTCTCACAACAAAAGATGAAAGAATGTTCCAATAAACATGGGTCCTAAGGCCGCCTCGTTTTCGAGATACAGGGTTGTCAACTTGGAATCCAAAGTCACTTCCTGACCAGTGGAATTGAAGACAAAGATGTGGACAATCGTCGGGAGGTTATTCCTGACACCAAAACAAGCACTTGAGGTTGTCGGATTCGGGTGGCTGTAAGAGATACATGGTTGCCAACGTGGAATCCACAATCGACGTCTGACGATTGGAATTGACGATAACGACGTGATACCCTTCGGTAGGTGATCTCTGAAGGAGATCATAAGAAGCAAGAAAGTCCTCTTGCATTATGTTCGAATTCCTGTGCGTGTAAGAAATACAGGGTTGCCAACTGTGTGAGGCATTATCTAGTGTCACCCCAAAATAATTTATGAAAATGGCACCAAATGACAAATGTACGCTGGTAACCTGATACCTTCAGGAGGGGGACACGTGACCAAGCGATAACCGATAACCTCAAGAGGACTGTATTGCTTGTTTTGGTGTCAGGAATAACCTCCCGACGATTGTCCACATCTTTTCTTCAATTGCACTGGTCAGGAAGCGATTTTGGATTCCAAGTTGACAACCCTGTATCTCGAAAACGAGGCGGCGTAGGACCCATGTTTATTGGAACATCCTTTCATCTTTTGTTGTGAGAAACGCATCTGTGACGTTTGGCCCACATGTTATGACATTTATAACTTTCAACTTTTAACGCGTTACGAATTTCATCACCCCTACCCCTACCCGCCCCTGAACCCCAATACGGAAATGATTGCAACCGAGATGTGTAGTATTCTTCTTCCTTCCCTCCGGCATACTTCTTCCTTGCTTTCCGTTTCATCACTACATGCCATTATGCGCCTATGATTATCACAGTACGACTGGCAACGTTGCATTTTTCGTTCTCATTGGGCTTTCCACCAGTGTGAAGCCTAAACGGCTGGTCCGATTTGGAAAATTCAACTGCTTTAGATTGCAAACCGATTATTTCCAGGCACGTTTCCCTACGAGATGTTTTCGTATCTGCACTCATAAGCAAGTTGACCTATAACAAGGGACTTTTGTTACATCCTTCTCAAGTAGTTCTCATAGCGATTTAGCTTAGTTTTATGGAACACATAAAATTTTCTTATATACTGCTTAAATGACTGTGATTGTTTCAAGAACTTTTTCAACTGGTCTGGAATTTAATGGAACAGTACAGCGTTTAAGTAGGTGCTAGTAGAATTACCAGAGAGTTGGCCAAGTTCTTGGAAGAATCCCAGTCATGTAAGCAGTATAAAGAAAAATTCATTTGTTCCATAAAACTTAGTAAAATCGATACGAGAAAGTAGAAGAGGACCAACATTTTGTTGTTGTTTTAACCAGGGGTTAAAGTCCAGGTCAGTGAAAAGAAAGAAAAAGAAAAAGAAAAAGAAGAAAAAGTTTTTTTACTATGCATATTAAATTGAACCTGTAAGAAAGTACTTGGCAGGACAGGATGAGGTGATAGTGCTAGGAGAGTTACATACCAGGTCAGTGAAAAAAAGAAAAAGAAAAAGAAGAAGAAGAAAAAAAGAAAAATATTTTTTTTTACTATGCATATTAAATTGAACCTGTAAGAAAGGACTTGGCAGGACAGGATGAGGTGATAGTGCTAGGAGAGTTACATAATAGGAAGGCTAAACTTATGACATTTATTTTTGATCGGGGTTGGGGGGTTGGGGTGCTATACATATTGGGAAGGCGGAACTTATTGTACAGAAAAGAACAAAAAGTGTGTCTGACGGAAAGGACGTGTTCACGGTTAAGTCATACTGTTACGAGGTTAACACATTTTATTTTATTAAGTTGGTATACATATTGCGAAGACTGAACTTGTTGCAAAGGACCTACCCCCCTGGATGAATCGATAGTAATAGGAGTGTTGTACAGAAAACAACAAAAAGTGTGTCTGACGGAAAGGACGTGTTCACGGTGAAGTCATACTATTACGAGGTTAACATATTTTATTTTATTAAGTTGGTATACATATTGCGAAGACTGAACTTGTTGCAAAGGACCTGCCCCCTCGATGAATCGATAGTAATAGGAGTGTTGTACAGAAAACAACAAAAAAGTGTGTCTGACGCAAAGGACGTGTTCACGGCTTTTTAATATGAAGGATAATATTCTTCATATATAAAGTTTTGTGAAGGTGAAATTACAGACCGATTTAGAAAACGACTGATCAGGAAGGAAAGAGGTTTAAAACTGAAGTAATCTTTTCTCCGATTTGCACACCAACTATCATACTCATTTTGAAATCGTTCCAAGTTAAAACCTAGGCTGATGCAATGTTGAGATTAATCAACTATGACATGTTAACAGCGACCGTACAATCTGATGAAAGAAGTGAAGGAAATGAGATCAGAAAACTTTGTATGATACTTGTTTTGAAAACATTGTAGTTTATTTTCTGGCTTAGTTAAATATCTGATAAACTAGAGCTAATGTACAGAAGATTAAATTCACGTGAAGAAATAACGCTTGTGTATAATCTTCTTTAAAGATTGAAACATTGTCTTAACTATTATTTGATGAAAACTGTACTCAACTCGTGACGTCTGATGTGAAAATGCAAACGGGGCGATGAAAGACTTTGCTATCTGTGTAAATGTAGATAGTGTTTAAGAAGATAGACTACATCTTTGTAATGTTTGAAAAGACATATTGTAACAGGGAAAGTCAATAGCTGACGAAATAAGCACATACCTCTATTGGGAAAGATAAAGAGAGAAAGAAAAGAGATAAATAAATAATTTACATGGTGAAACATTCATGTGATCATTATTTGTCGAAAGCTCGTACTCAAACGCATGACGTCTGATGAGCAATGCAAACAGCTGAGTGAAAGACATCTCTCACAAACATTGAATTGAAAGCTGATGAAATATGGACACTGAATAACATCAGATATAAACACATGTGATGTAGAGCATACGTAGTTTATAGATAATAAATTCCTATATAATGTTAAGCTGTTCAGTTGAATGTTCATTATTTCGAGTAACATCGAACTTGTTATATCAAAGTAGGAGAGCATTTCACCTTCGCTAGTTCTTAAAAATCGTTCTTCACTTCAGATTTTATTGTGTTCCGACTCTCTGAAGGAAAATTTGAATTAAAGGTAAATAATGTTTATTCTTAGAGAAAATAGATTTGAAAAAACTTCATAAATGTGATGTTTTACCATTTTAAATAATTTCAAGTGTATTGTTTTATGACACTTTAGTATGATAATTTCAATTTCAATGTAATTTCTTTTATTTATAGCCTTACGCATTTAAGACTCAGGGTGGAGGAAGGGGCCACGGTGGTTTAGTTGATAGAGCGCTCACCTCTGGTGCTAGGGGTTGTCGGATCGATCCCTGCTCATGCCATGTGGGCTTTGTGGTGGATAAACACTGTGTGCGTGGGTTTTCTCGCGGTACTCCCGTTTCCTCCCACTTTCTTCATTCCACCAATTCATCCCATCATCATCCATACGGCCTGAGCTATAGTTGCGTAAAGGCCTTAAAATAAATTCAAAAAATTGAAAATTCAGGGTGGAGGATAAAGGAGGAGGGGAGGGGAAGGATGTAGGTAGATTTTGGTGAGAGGCTTATATAGAAGAAAACATTTTAGAATTTGTCTTATGTGACTGGGAGGCATGCGAACAGTGATTATGTTAGACATTTGTCTTGGGGGGTGGCTTCTCTAAAATTTTTCGAATACATTCGAACTTTTTACGATAAAAGCTTGATAGTGATTAGACCTCATGAGTGAATGGTTTACATCTATAGCCAGTGGGAGGCATACGAACAGTGATTCTGCTAGAGTTTTTTATGGGGGTTCTCTGTCATGTCACGGTTTTAGGTAGGCCTTATATTGAAGATATCATTCTATCATTTGCATGCGGGTAGTAATTTTGCTAGACTTTTGAGTGAATGGTTTACATTTATACTCACTGGGGAGGCATGACGACTGATTATGTTAGACTTTTTTCTTGGGGGGGCTTCTCTAAAAATTTTCGAATACATTCGAACATTTTACGATAAAAGCTTGATAGTGATTAGACCTCATGAGTGAATGGT
>JAGDQP010007886.1:33866-65343 GCA_022664845.1 Lepisma saccharinum | reverse complement strand
ACCTTCAAGAAATATTCACCCCTTCGCCTCCTTTCAACCCTTTCGTACGTCATCCCGCGGAACGATTAGATCTCTCATCTCCCCATCTACAGGCAAACATTAACCATACTCTCCCGGAACACCCACTTACTGAACCCATCACTCCTGAAGAAATTACCCAAACATTAGCACGTAAACGCCTATCTGCACCAGGCATTGACACCATAACCTATAGACACCTTAAAGAAGCTCCCTGCTCCCTCATCCAACTCCTTGCACTACTTTACACCTTCATATTGCGTACCGGCATTTTCCCCCTACAGTGGAAGACCTCTAAAACCCTCATGTTTCTTAAACCACAAAAACCTGCTCACTCAATCTCGTCTTATCGACCAATCCAACTTACCTCTGCACTCAGTAAAACTTTAGAAAAAATCCTCGTCCGACGATTACATCTCCATCTAGACCACCACAATCTCATACCTCTCCACCAAGCCGGCTTCCGTCCCAACTTCTCCATCAATGACCAACTCCTCCGCCTCGTCAATACCATTACAAACCACTTCAATACCTCCCAACCATCCTGTCTCGTCCTGTTTGATTTAGAAAAAGCTTTTGATAAAGTTTGGCACACAGCACTTTCCACAAACTCCGATCCTTCCAACTACCTATAACCTACATTCGCTTCATATTCAATTTCATTACAAACCGTCTTGCCTACATTTCAATCAATTCCAGCCTATCACATCCCATTTTCCTCCACTGTGGTGTCCCTCAAGGATCCGCTTTATCACCTTTACTATACTTACTCTTTGTTGCCGACATGCCCCCTTTACCTCCCAATATTCACCTATTCCAATACGCTGACGACACAGCATTTCTGGCCTGTAGTAAAACCATCCAAAATATAAACAGAACCATGACAGACGCTATCAACTCCTTTACCTCTTGGTGCAGTAAGTGGGGACTCTCCATTAATTCACATAAAACCCAAGCCATCGTTTTCCTTCCTCCTAAACATCACTCACGTTTTCAACGAAATCCGTCACGTCTCACTTTATCCGTTCAGCAAAACCCAATCCTAGCTTCAAAACAAGTCACATACCTCGGACTCACCCTTGACCAACACTTAACCTGGCGACCTCATCTCAAAACCATCTTTAGCAAAGCGTGCAATAGACTAAACTTACTTAAACGCCTTACAGGAACCACATGGGGGCTAAAACCAGACACAGTGCTAAACACATATAAAGTATTCCTACGCCCGGTTCTCACTTACGGATACAATGCCTGGATTGCCGCTGACCATACATTCTACAAAAAACTCCAAATACTTGAAAGACATGCCCTCCGTATTGCGTATCGTATAAAACTTCCCAGCCCGACCCAAGACCTTTATAACAGACTAACTTTCCCACACTTACTATATCACCTAGAAAATCTACGCATAAAATATGTTACAAAACGTTTCGAAACTAACCATCTGCTCTTCCATAATATCATCATCTCACACGAACAGCAAAACCAACCCTCTACTCACAGGCATACACCATTATCACTTCTCTTTACACTATACCACTACACCATGCCTCCAAATCATCCTGACATACCATTCATCTCTGCATACACCACACCGATCATCCCTCATTATTTAGCACCTACATATTCTGCACAGTGACCATCTTGAACGCAAAGGGCCCATCTGTCTCCATCACGATCTAGAGTAGCCCCTAGATCAGAAGATAATCACTCATTCGTCTTATTTGTGCCAAAGTGTTGTCTCGTCTAGTGCACCTCATGCCCATTTAATCATTCAGCATTATACAAACTACCTTTTTTTTGATCCTTTAAGCATGATTATGAGAAAACTCATAATGACCTTGTTGAAAAGAATAAATAAAGATTCAAAAATCCAAAATAAAATCTCTTTGCCCACCCACCTCTCTCCCAAGATCCACATTTCTTTAGCCATCCCTTCCCAAATAGAGGGTTTAGCTCTCTGGGGGTGCTAGCCTGGCTAGCAAAAAAAAAAAAAATTCTAAAGAAGAAGAAAAACTATTGTATCAAGTTATAATTAAATATCTTCGTACTTTTACCAGATTTTGATTTGGGTTCTACACCACTGGAGTGTAACACTCCTGGCTGGTATGTTGTCGTCAACCTGGAATTACTTATGAGAGGAATCTATCTTTTTCTGTACACTAGCGGATTCCATTATGTTCACGCCCGAAACCCAGAATAAGCGCTCTGAGATATAAGGAATTATATTTTATTAAGATTCTCCGATATATATATATATATATATATATATATATATATATATATGTATATATATATAATCATAACCGAGAGAGAGAGAGAGACCTATATAAATCTACGTCAATAAAGCATATATATTATTATATATTTACATAATTCAAATGATTTGTGACATCCAGGTCGTTCATTGAATATTGACTTATAATCTAAAAAAAAGTTTCAATAATTTTGATTTGGATTCCGGGTCTAAATTATTAATTTCTTCCACCTTTTTTGCGTATTTCAAGTTCTTATGCCTGAGCTACACAAAACCTTTCCGTTACCTGATTTGTTAGTTTAAAGAATCACCATTAATGTTTGTTGCTTCCTAGACAACAAGCCTATTTTCACTTTCTCCGTTAAATGCATTTCTTGCACAATTTTCACCTAATTGTGGTAATCTATGGTCATTCTCATAATCATCATTATTGTTATTGTATCTTTGATTCTTTATATATGCATTAACTCTTTGCGTATTAGGTACTGCATTGTGAGTTTCATTTTGACAATAGGTTCGACTCTGATTATTCCTTGTATTCCAGTTTGTAATCTGCCCATTTTGATTATTCGACCTAAAATTACGCCCTGGATTCATCCATCGAAAGTTATTTCCATTTTTATTACCTTGGTTTATCCGTTGAGAATTGTTCCCATTATCATTTTGGCTTACTCGTCGAAAGTCATTTCCATTGTAACCTGACCCTCTATCTTGATTCGTCGATATCCCCCGTTGCTGATCTTTTAACGTTAATTTTACATTTCCTTATATAACTTAACAACATTTTCATGTGTAAATTTGGTATGGTAGCTAGATCTCTCTGCATTCTCTCTGGTAACATTTGCACAATTTTATTTACCAAATCATCATCATCATCCATAAATTCATCAATTTTCTTAAACTGAGTAATCAATTCATATATTTGATTTTCATAATTTGATATAATTGGCCAATAGATCTTTCTTTTCAGAGCCATTTTCCTTTCTTTAATGCTCGTCCTACTGGCATACTCTTCTAAAAATAGAAAACAGAAGTCTCTATACGCCCTCATCTGCGAGCGTTTTAGATTAAACCATCCCAATGCTGGTCCGAACATTGTCTTTTGTAATAATGCCATCTGCGATGATGTATTTACTCTTATACATATAAGATATGTTGTCAAGTCGTTGAGATAAGCCGTTGGACTTTTCTCCATGAAATCTCCTTTCCAACGTGGTATATTCTGAAGGTCTTTTGGGGAAAGATCCTTGAAAGCTGACTTTGGCATTCCATTCACTAACCGTGATACAAATTGTATTTTCCAATCATAATTACAAAACTCTATTGTAATATTTTCCATCATCACTCGAACATTTGCTTCTTGTGTCTCTTGGTACATACCTTTCCCATTCTGGACTAACCCTTACATCACTTCGATCATCATTTGCTTTCTCCTCTGGTCTTACTACGGTCAAATTTCCTCGCACATCCGTTACAGTACTTACCATTTCGACATCCCTTCTATCTTGTAATTTTTCTACTTTACTCTTGAGTGCTTCTACTTGCAGTCTCAGATCCTGAATTTCTCGCTTTTGAGTTTGTAATTCTGATTCATTCTTTTCATTTGCTTTCACACAATCCCTGTGGTACGTATGTAGATCTCTTTCTAATTTATCAAAGTGTCCAATCAGTTCCGCTTTCATTTCTGTTTGTAAATTTGTGATCTCAACACACATTTCCTTTTGTTTAATTTGTATCTTTACATCCCTCTCGTTTAATTCGGCTTTTAATTCTGCATATTGCTCTCTTTGTTTACTCTCCAACCTTGTGTCTCTAAATGCTTGTTCACGTTCGAATTATCTCCTAAGTTCTTCTAAATAGGTCTTCAGGTTTCCAATCGTAATCACTACTCTTTGTCTCTTAGGATCATTACTACTTGGATCTATTCCTCCATTAGCATGGTCTGACCCTGTCCTTTCAAGTTGGAATCGATCTCTCCTAGTTCTTTGCAGTTCTTCATCGCTGTCACTAATTGTATCCGTATTTACAGCCCCGTGTTTGGACGTCATTATGTAAATATATAACAAAATATACTTTTTCTTGTAGATTTATTTCTCTCTCTCTCTCTCTCAGCTACGATTATATATATATATATCGGAGAATCTTAATAAAATATCATTCCTTATATCTCAGGGCGCTTATTCTGGGTTTCGGGCGTGAAGATAATGGAATCCGCTAGTGTACAGAAGAAGATAGATTCCTCTCATAAGTAGTTCCAGGTTGACGGCAACATACCAGCCAGGAGTGTTACATTCCAGTGGTGTAGAACCCAAATCAAAATCAAGTAAAAGTTCGAAGATATTTAATTATAACGTGATACAACAGTTTTTCTTTTTCTTGAATCCCTACTATGATCTAATATCCACAATATGTACACTATATACCTTCTGTCTTTACAAAAAATATCTTCCATCATAAGTGAAAGTCTTCACAATCCCTGTCTCATGACAAACAATACTACACGATCATTATTAAGCTTGTTTACAATATAAAATCATTTATCAAAGAAATATTTGTAACTCAAAGTTCATCTTTGTTTAGACGAGCACTTAGCCCCGCCATCTATCGATTAATGTCTCGTCACTGCTACGACTACGGCCTAACATTTATCTTCCAATCACTGGCTACTTATCACAATAAATTTACGGAACAAGACAGTGACACACACCAGTATAATATCATTTCACCAACCAACTTCAATTCGTGATTTTTCAACTAAAATGTTCATTCGTACAAAGAATATTTACCGAACCATGACTGGTGATAGAGTTCGTCAGTCGACCAATAGTGTCTGAACGTCGGTTTGATTTCGTGTCCCATATGTATAGCCAAAAAGAGATACAATTCGTGAAGAGTAACCTGAGGATTTTGTTCTCCCAAATCAACCCCATATTTATCGCAACAAGCACGATAATACAGGTTTGTTTGCTGATCCACAATATTTAGCACCTCTTTCGTCAGCAGCAGCAAAAAGAACCCGAGAGCACTCGTGTCTGTAAGATTCCTTACAGACACTCCAACTGATCCGCTGAATTGTGAAACAGTTGGTATTCGCTGTCTGGAACGGCCTTCAGCCTTCACGCAGTCTGAGGCTTGACTAGTTGAGGGCTGAGAATCGTTGTCAGATTCATCATTTCCATTATCAATAAAAGACTCATTATCGATCCCCCTTCTCGCCTCTCCAGCATAGTCCTCTTCTTCATCCAACACAAGTCAATCCAAGTCTTCAACATCAGTGTCTTCATCGAGTAGATTCTCTATGTCTTTTTTAGAAAGGCAATTTCGCGCCATCGTCGAATTTGAAGTTTAGTGAGCTTCCAAAATAATACCCCTCTATAGAAATAACGAGGTACGTCACTGAACCAATTTGTCACAAGTACCTTGCGTCTACAGTTTTATATCACACCGAAATTGACTGTAATCGAAAAACGAAACAACGATAAATTGTTACCGGTTCCACTTACAAACACTTCTCAAATGACTAAGAAAAACGAAGGCTTGGTTCAAATATTTTTCGTATTTGGGAGGGGGCGGAGGGTTATGGAAGTGGTGGGTTGACGATACTGCTTGTGGTTAGTCATTCGTACTTCGCTGCCAGGCAATGAAACTTCTGTTATTTCCAATTGTCAACAATCACCTCAACTCCAGTAAACTGGCTGGCTTTCTATTTTTAGCATAGCTTCTAGACAAGAGATTATGCATGGAAATGAAGTAAGACACACTTTTCTTACTACAAGCAATTATTGTGAGCCCGTGTGTGTCAAAGAAAAAACAATTATTGTGTTTTACTGAAAAGAAAAGCGTAATGAATTAGTTTTATGTTGGAAATATTGTTAAAAAAAATTATGCGTAGAAGAACAATTCATTGAATTTGACATTCGCCCTCCCCCACCACGTCGATAGTACCACGTTTTATGCACACCATTTTTTCATTATTGTCCGTAAAACATACAGCAACAAGAATTATGCTTCTAGACCAATTCAGTGAAAAGTTATCTTGTTTTATGTGGAACCGTTCAGAAAATAAATGTAATTTACGTCAAAAAACTGAGACTCAAAAATATGGCCAACTTTGCCACCCCTCCAAAGAAAACCTGATGCAAAAAAACACGAACTTTACCCTCTCCCTCTCCGCCATGGTATCCCCCACATACATAAAATATCGGCGGCAAGCTTCATCCTTCAGGTACACATTGATACCAAAATCATCTTCCTAGATTTATTAGGGCTGAGCTGTTAAGGTTTAAAGCCATGACGCAGCAGTTGCGCCCTTCGGCGTTTAAAGGTTAAAAATTGAAAAAAAAAAACCTTAGTTCTATTTCCTTTTTTTTTTTATGTGTTCATAAAATGTTTCATTCGCACTGAACTTAGAATATTGAATAACCGAAAGAAGTTTGAAACTTATAAAACTTAATTAACGTGCCTGTTTAGATTTTAAAAGGATCCGTAAATACAAATTATCACAGTGGGAGCTGAAGTTAGTTAACACAATCTGAAAACATTATTCTTAAACTTTAAGACGTTTACATACTTTTAGGGACTTACTTTTTTGAGACAATTTAAGTGTAATAGCTTCTTGTTACATATCTACAATACTTATTGCAAAAGAGGTAACGGTGCCTTAATGCTGCTGCTACCATCTAGCGATCACATGTTAAATATCTACCAAACGAGACGAAATCTTTGTCCTGTAACGTTTGTTTTGTGTAATTACGTAGTACTCAATAGAAGTCAGCACCCGTGAAAACTGAATATTAAAAGCACGAAAACCAAGTTAAGTTCCATAGTCTACACGTAAGTTAGTTTACGGTTACAATATCACCCGATTTTAATCCCTTGCTTTTCTCTCCCAGCCAAAATTTAAAACATTACTAAATTCTCTCATTTTTGTTTCTGTCTGTGGCATTTTCCGTACTCGCCTGTAGTATTTTTCGCTGTTTCTCCCATTATAATTACAGTTTAATACGTGAACCGCAATTGTGTTTCAGTTCATGATCTAACTTTCCCTTTCTACTCGCAGAAACAGAAACAGAGAGTTTGGGAAGTCAGAGCCCCCGGATAGTCCCACTCTAAGATGTGATCGCTCTCCAACTTCAATTAGCAATCTCCGCGTGCATTCATGCAACTACAGCCTGTGTCGCGGGTGTGGATGCTACGGTTTCTATCTTAGCGAAAACATTTACCGCGTATCGGTTTGTGTATAAGAGAGGAAAGAAGGTGAAACAAGAAGACAGGAAAGCGCGAGAAAAATTTCTTGATAGAGAAGATAAAAACCAGAGCATGCAGTGATGTATATTCAATAATAAAAACCCTGAATCGGTTCTAACTACCGCAAACAGATGGAAGTTAATTGCACTTTTCGTAACGAATGTAATGTTGCTTCTACAGTTTTCAGTCTAACAAGGGAGGGTAATGATATGTTGTAGCTGAAAGTCGAATCAAACATGGAGCATGGTGAGAAACGGAGAATAACAAAATTTAAGGTTTGATGAACAAGGGGGAGTGAGACTAGGTGGGGCGAAACTTCGAAATTCACAGAAATTAAATAACGGCAATGTTGGTTCAGAACAAAGTGCGTTGCTTTCGGGAGGTGATTCCTGACATAGCAAAAAGTAAAATTAGTTCCTATGAACATGGGTTAACGTTTCCAACTTGGAGTTCAAAGTCAACGCATAATAATGGGAAGAAAATTAATAAATCTCAATAAATCAGAAACGATGCATTGAATGAAAATTTTGTTTGCGGAAATTTCTATCTAACAACATAGTGTTTATCAAGAGTTAAAACACGATGTCACCGACTTCTCAGTGTTGCCAACCCGTTATAACGTTTTAATTTTTCAAATGGCATTACGTCATGTTATTAAATAGTTGGCATTTTCTAGTGATGATAAAGAACATACACAAAGCGCACACTGCAGTGTTGCAAACTGTGGATAAGACACTAGATAAAATATCCTAGGAAAATATTCGTTTGTATAAAAACGCAAAAAAATTATACATAATTTGCAACACTGTAAAGTGTGCTTTGCGTATGCTCTTTATCATCACTACCAGGTGTGTAAATATGAAACCGGAATTTGTGTATAGACGGCGTTAACTGTCACTGTGTTTACGGTAAAACTGCGTCCTTGGCGCAACTTGCTTGTTTTTGACTGCTGATAACGATTTGCAACTCAGAACCAGACAAGTTTCATGTCATAGTGTTTAGTAGCGTTGAACATCGCGCAATTTGTACCTACAAACTGCGATGAGCGGACAGCATTAATGATTTGTTACCATTTGAAGAAAACTGCTGTAGAATCGCATCGCATGCTTGTCGAAGCTTATGGTGATCATGCTCTTGGTACGTCGCAGTGCTATGCGTTTACAAAATTTAAAAGTGGCGATTTTGACATGAGAAACGAAGAACGTGGAAGACCACCGAAAAAGTTTGGAGACAGCGAATTGCAAGCTTTGTTGGATGAGGATGACGCTCAAATGCAACAATAACTCGCGGATCAATTAAATGTGACATGAGAAGCAGTTTCCATACGTTTAAAAGCCATGGACAAGATTCAGAAGATGGGAAAATGGGTTCCACATGCATTGACTGAACGACAGCAGGAAAAGCGAAAAACCTCTTGCAAAATTCTACTCGCCAGGTACAAAACGAAATCATTTCTCCATCGAATTGTGACTGCTGACGAAAAGTAAATCTATTTCGAGAATCCTAAGCGTAAAAGATCATGGGTAACTCCAGGAGAACCGGCGACATCGACTGCAAGACCAAATCGCTATGGACGGAAGACAATGCTTTGTGTTTGGTGGGATCAGAAGGGAGTGATCTATTATGAACTGCTGAAACCTGGCGAAACCGTTAATACCCAACGTTACCGACAACAAATGATCGATTTACATCAAGCTTTGCGTGAAAAGCAACCAGAATATGACCAAAGACAACATGAAGTGATTGTGCTTCACGATAATGCACCCTCCCACGCAGCAAAACCGGTCAAGGAAACGATTTGTGACGTTTGGCTGGGAAATCCTTCCGCATGCGGCTTACTTACCAGATTGGCGCCTTAGGATTTTCACTTTTTTGAATCCGTGGGACACGAACTTGCTGACCAGCGCTTCACGTCTTACGAAAATGGCTTGATGACTGGTTTGCAGCACAAGAGGCACAGTTTTTCTTGGTCTGGCATCCACACATTTCCGGAACGATGGCAGAAATGTATCGCTAGCGATGGCCAATACTTCGAATAAAATAGTTCTTAGAATTGCCATCCAATCACTGTGTCTTTTCTGTACATAAATTCCGTTTCATATTTACGCACCTGGTAGAATATGGGAAATATCTAATAACACGAGGTAGTGTTTTTTGAAAAAAAATAATGTTATAGCGGGTTGGCAACACTGTCAAACCCGTTTCATCATGTTTTAACTCCTGATAAACACGATGTTGTTAGAAACAAATTTGGACAAACAAAATTTTCATTCAGTGCATCGTTTCTGCTTTATTGAGATTTATTAATTTTCTTCCCATTGTAATGCGTCGACTTTGAGCTCCAAGTTGGAAACGCTGTATCTCCAAAACAAAGTGGAACTTCACCCATGTTCATAGGAACTTTTTTTTACTTGTTTCGATTCCAGGAATCATCTACCGAAAGTAAGGCACTTTGTTCAGAATCACTAATATTGCCTTTATTTAACTTATGTGAATTTGGAGGTTTTGCCCCGCCTAGTCCCACTCCCCCGTTGTCCATCGCACCTTAAATTTTAGTAACCTCCATATCTCACCATGCTCTATCAGATGTATTATGTTTGATTCAGATTTCAGCAATAACATATCGTGCCTTTCCCTTGTAAGTAGGAATCACTGCAATGCAGATTAGAATTTTTCAAATCAAATAAGAATATTTCAGTAATGGAACCAGTCATAATGATTAAGAGACTTCCACTAGGGACTGATATAAATCTCAGCATATACATGGATTCACAGAAACAGATGTAGTTAATCTCGGTCCTTACCACGCATGACAACAATTGATTGATTACACCTGGTTTGAACTGAAGGACTGCATTTTATAATTATAATCGCATAATGCAACTCTCACATACCTCATAGCTCTTGTAACGTGAAAATCCCATGTCTCCGCATGCGTGTAATTCTAAAAATTTTTATGATTAAACACTCCGCTGTTCTAAAGAATGCAGCGAATACCCATAAATAAAACTCTAACTAAAGGACACACATTTGTTCCGATATCTCTTTTCTCGAGTTTTTCGCCTTCAAATTTATATGGTCGTGTCTAACACGTATAAAACGCAGGGTTAATTCTGGACTCCAGAAGCCAAGAGATACAAGCGACACTGATAAATAGAATAGTTTGAGGTAATCTTTTATATATAACCCGAAATATGTGTGACACGAAATTGTCATATTCTATGCTTGGACACAATAAGATCCAAGGTTTCTTTGTACAAAGTATGATAGTTTTATGTCACACATATTTCGAGTTATATATAAAAAAAATCACCAAAATTCTTAATTTGTCAACGTCACTTGTATCCCTTGCTTTCTAGACTCCAAACTGTCTACTAGAAGAAACACGTCTTTAGAAACAGAATAATTATAACCGAGGACATTAAAGTAATACAGCGAGAACAGTAATGTTGAAATATACATTCACTAACAAGAAAAATATATTTGTGTGGACGCGGAGAAGGTTGTTTCTGCATTTTGTGTTGATTATGGTGTTGTATGAAGCCGAGATGTGAACTCAATGAAACCGTAATGGAGGAAAAAAAGAAGCATTCGAAATTTGGATATGGATGAGATTACGAGAAATTATGCTGAACTAGGTGGGTAATGTTGAAGACAGTACTCGAGTGACGAATAATATTGGAGACAATTTGGAGAGAAAGTGACACTGTTTTGCTAGAGACTTACAATCAAATATAAATACGGTATCGTTGAAGGGAAAAAGTGAAGAGGAAGAAGACAAATAGAACTATTGACAGAGTTAAGGAAACTTAATAATATATTAACTCAAAAACGAAAGCATAAGGTCGGGGTGGATGGAGAAGGAGTTATGTACTTTGAAGGACTTTGCCGCTTTGTACAGAACACTAATGATGACGATGTTATAAACCTTCTAAAGAGTGGTTTTAAACCACCGGTCCGCGCAACTATTGTACCGGCCCTCGGCAAATTAATAGAGGGTGGCCAAAACAAAACTAGTCCGGAAAATTTTTATGATTCTAACACTAAATCTACCCTTGTTAATGAACAGGAGAACTGTTCTTAACAGAAGATGTCGGAAATGGCCACCGTTCACATCGATGCAGCACTGTGTTCGATTTAACAAACTGCGAGACATGCACAGGAACTCTGCCTGAGTATGGTAGCAATACCGTTTCCAATGTTCTGCTCTAGCTCTTCCAGTGTGTGGGGATTCTTTGAGTGCACCTCTTTCTTCCACTTGTCTTGCAGGTAAAGATCACAGGGAGAGAGATCAGACGATTGTGGTGGCCAGGATAATTTACTTCCTCTGCTGACAGAACTCCTCATGAACTTGTGACATGGATGCAAGTGTGGTGTGTGCTATTACTCCATCTTGCTGAAAATATCCATACAGTCGTTCATCTTCTGCGAGTTGATCCACAATTGGATTAAACTGATTTTGTATATTCCTGTGTGCTAGAAGTATAGTTATGAACTTTTGGTGAAATTAGGTTTTCCGTAATAATGAACTATTTTATCGACTTTGTTAGAATCTGTCGTCATTTTGGCCTAATGGTTAGAAATGTATGTTTTATGTAATTTCGTGTTTTGATTGTTCTTTCTTTTAGTTTTTCTCTTCCTATATAGTCGTTATGGATACCTTATGTTTTGGGCATATCAATACTCTGTATTCTTCATGGAAGCAGTATATCGGAAGGTTTAGTGACCGAGAAACCAGGACAAAGAATTTGCTTATTGAAACTACATCCTTGGGCCTGCGCTGCATTTGAAGATTATTAAATAATTGTGGAATCCTTTGCAAATTATTTTTATATACCAATCTCCAGATACAACCTTGGATTTAACAACAATAAAGAAATCATTTGGTGAGGAATAGGCTCTACAATTATTAAAGGTACCATCCCAGCATTTGGCTGGAGTGACTGGGAACGTCAGTCAGAATGGTCAGCAACGACAATAGAACTAAGTTCCACCCTGTTACAAGACGAGCACTTTACTGACTGCTCTGTCTCGTCCAATTTCTCTTAATACCTTTGCAAAAGTAAAATTTTTAAATTTATTTTCATGGGGCTAAACATCAACTCCATACCTGAGGAACGATTTACTCCATGTTCCCCTCTTTTGGTAGCAAGGATGAGGAAGGACTAGCTTACCAGACCTTTATTCCACGAATAAAATATGCTTAGTTCCCCTAGTATAGAGAATTCCGCAACCATAACCATTGGACCACTGCGACTGAGCCAATGCTTTGCAGCCACATCCATCAGACATACTGCATACTGCTTTATGCTTAGTGATTGACGGAGCCTGATTAATTAAACACAAAATGCCGTAGATTCCAAGCCGCTTCGAGTAAACACTGGTAAATGTTCAAGGATGCCTGAATCTCACAGTATGTCACATGTCAATCTCTCTCAATCATGTAACGCACAGCATCAACATTACTGACAACAACAGATGTAGATGGACGACCTTTACGAAATTCATCACTGAGAAATGTGCAAGAACGATGGAATTCGGAAAACCGATTGTACGTACATTGTTCTATTAGATGGTGCTTCTTCCCTAAAAGCCAAATGAAGTAGCTTGATGCATTGGTTTTGTGTTAAACTACATTTCAGATCGTAAGAGAAATTACTGCCTGAAAGTTTCCACGCGAAATTTCTATTTCTCAAACAAAATAACTTGATCCAACTGCTGTGAAAAACAAATGCATAGGCGTAAACTAACAAAGATAATTTAAACATAGAAAGGTCTATTTTTCAGAACTTTATAACAGCGGAACACTAGCGCCACTGTTGGGGGCATTTTGCTGAAACTTTTCCAGCAACCCTCGTATCACTCGGGATTCAAGTTTATTGATTCCACAAGTAAGAATGAAAAGGATGCAATGAAAAACTCTAAACGCTTCTACACGGAGGACAGAGAAACGTTTCTATGACAAGTAACATTGAAAAGAATGACAAAAAATTTAAATTTTATTTAATTAATAGAAACCCATTATATTTGTACCTTTTTACTAGACAAGGCATTAATAATATAATCAAATCACTAGCAAATATAGAAATACGAAATTGGGGCTATGATACTATAACATAAATATCTAAAGGGCACTTCCACTATTGTCTTTTCATAGAGGTAACTTGAGATGCAGTTTAAAGGTCAAAGGATCATTTCAAATTTTTGCAAGTCATGCCTTTGTTTTTCTAACTATGAGAATGTCCCTTGGCGGAATGGGGGGAACGAGATAGGTTTTCTAATTAATTTTGATGATTCTGGTGCAACGAAAACTACGTCAATATCGCCGATGTTTGAAACGTAATTTATCTTTTTGAGTCAGCCAAGCGTATTTTTCTCCAATAAAATAAAATTTTGTGCAGGAATGAGCACTTCTGATTATTCATAAACACACATACTCTTTCTCTCTTTATATACTGCCCTATCACTGTCTTCTCCTTTTAGCGAGGCCAATTAGTTCCAAAATTTCAAAGAATTATGCATGTTTTCATAAAAGCATGAATATTGGCATAATTAATGGGCCATTTTGAGATATTGAGGCACTTTGAAATTGATGTAGGAGTCTCAGAAATCCAAAATGGCGCCCAAGATTGAAAAAAACAATTGTTGATCATATTATTTGAATTATTTTCAAACTATCTGTGTGTTTTATGGTACTGAACGAATATTAAGATCCTTCTATCATTAACCACTTTTAACTAACTGCAAAACGTTAACCGCTAAGCTACTACGGAAGGACCCTTTAAATCCAAAATGGCGGCTTAGTCAAATGTATTTATTTATTACCAGACTTGATTAACTTTCTTGTTCACATACTTTCAGGTTGTAACTTTCTGAATCTCAATTTCAGATCAAGGACATTTACCAGTTCTTATTTAACTGAAGGACTCTTCAAATCCAAGATGGCGTCCATTAATTCAAATATCTTTATTTATGGTTAGACTTAGTTGTCTTCAGACGCTGACTTCCTCAACATGAATTTCAGACAATTGAAATATTTTAACCTGCTTTAGTTTACCCAAGCATCCTTGAAATTCAAGATGGCAGCCATTAATTAAAGCGTCTTTATTAATGACCACACTTGATTGAAGTGTGGTGGGTTAATGAGACTAAAACGAATTTGGATATTGGTGCATCTAGATTTGGTACCACGTACCCCATGCGTCAACACCTCAGCAGAAGTAGCAGCGAGTTGACATCAGCAGTTCCCTGCTCACCTGTCACAGATTTAAGCCATTTCTGGACAGAATGCTGATAGGGGATGAAAAGTGGGTTCTCTACCATAACATTACACACGAACGGCAGTGGGGTATCTAAAGGAGGCTGCAGGAACTGTGCCAAAACAGGATCTCTACACTTGCAAGGTAATGTTGCGTGTTTGGTGGGTTATCCGTGGGTTAATCCATTTTAAGCTCTTGCCACGTAAGCAAACCATCAATGTAGGTGTCTACTGTCAGCACCTTGAATGCCTGTGGGCTGCATTGTTGGAGAAATTACCTGCTTTGGCTAATTGCAAGAATGTGTTCATCCACGGGGATAACGCGCACCCACATACGGCAAGAAGGATCTGTGCTAAGATCGAGGAATGTGGCTTGGAGAAACTCCTCCACCCGGCGTTTTTCCAGATTTGCACCAACAGACTACTGTCTTTTTCGCAGCCTGCTAAACCACCATTCCGGGAAAACACTGCAAAATGAGGATGAGGTGCGACGAACAGTGGCCCAGTTCTTTGCCTCCAAAACCGGTGACTTCTTTTATTTCAGCGGGGGATTCAACAACTAGTTGACAGGTGGCAGAGTGTTTTGCAGTTCGATTTTCCTGACTAATGGTAGTGTTAACGAAGTTATCGTTCTTTTCCTCACGGTGCAAAAATACGACATTACTTATGGGATAAGCTGATACAATGCTTGCGCGAAGAAGAAAAAGGGTGATGGAAACAACTGATCAAGAACAGTGCTCAGAACAGGAAAGTGGTCGAAAGCGTATGACTACATCGACAACAATCCTAGTCCAACCACGGTGTATTATGAAATCTTGGACGCCATTTTGGATTTTCGGGGCTTTACATCAATGTCAAAGTGCTTCAATATCTTAAAGTGACCTTACAGATATGTCTAGTCATCATGCCAAATTTCATGCTTCTATGAAAAAAAATAATGAAACACTTTTTAAAGGCATACTTTTCTTAATCAGTTTGTACTAAAAAGTAAAAAAAAAAAAGTTATACATGACTAAAAAGAGAAGCATGGACGCGGTTTAATATACAGTTACTTTATAAATCTTCAATTGGCGCGCCCTATGCTTTTATTTTTACTCATACATAAACAAAATTATTTCTTACTTTTTAGTACCAATTTCTTAAGAAAAGTATGTCTTTAGAAAGTTTCTTTTTGTGTTATTTTGATGTTCAGATACTTTTTTTTCCGCTAATTTTGTACGTCAAATTCTAGTGTTCTGCAACCAATCAAACGCAACATCATTGCAGGCTAGTATTTATTTTAGGATAAAGAAGTTCATGTTAAAAAATATTAAAAATATGCTTTAAATATATAAATATATGAAAGTAAAAATATAATACTCTATTGTCAACACTGGCAGCTCCAGGATTTTCAAACAAGGGGGGCACTCTTCATGTAGTGCCCCTGAGTCACCTTGCGCCCCCTTTCCCCCATCTCTACTTAGTTTTCTTTGCCAGTGTTTTACAATTTGGTATTTGTGCAAATCACTACAATTGTGCATAAAATTTATATATTTTGTAAAGTTGAAGCGATAGAAACAAAACAAAACTACTAAACTAATCAACGTTTCAAAATAATGTAATTTAAGGATTTTTAAAAATAATCAAAACCCTAAGTAGGAAGCGGAATACCAATTTTCTAGTAATATGAAACATAAGGATAAGTCTGTTAATTTAACTAACATACCATACTTCATTAACTCTGTAATGCACAATTGAGTCGAACGTTTGCAAAATCAACTATAATAGAAACTGCAGATAGTTGGTTTTGCAAACGGAAGACTCAAATGTTTAACACGTTTCTTTAAATGTTTAAAGTATTAGTTTTCGAGGTACATAGCTTACAAGCTTCTATTGGTACATTTTTACATCGATTTTTCTCCACAAACATCATCAGAAGGACCTCCAAACGGTCCTGTGATATCGTGCTCCGAATCTTTGTCTTAACAAGCGAGAGCTTGGAAAATGTTCTCTCGGCACTCGCAGTTGTCAAACGAATAGCCTTCAGAACTTTCTTTAACGTTGGGTAGAGAGAGGGATGATGTTGAAGCGTCGTTAAAGCACGACACTAATTGACGCACATTCGAAACCTCCTTGAAAAGTGAATCTTTCCTTATTAGGCAAGATTCTCCAATGATGTCACCAGCTTCGATACCACGCACAGATGCTACTTCCTTTTCCAATGGTGTCGCATGTATCAACACTTCTTGGAATGCTCGTCATACACTGACAACCTTTGGGGAAAATCTATTCCTAAGTCCACTCAAAGTCCTGTCAAGAACCGCGTAAAACGTTCTACGTTTCTCCTCTTTCACTGAGTTCGCATATTCTGTCTCGGAATGATCATCGATGTGAACATTAACACGACGTATTCTCTTATCAGAATTTAGGGGAATCAGGGTACCAAGATCTTGACACTGAACTTTGCAGCTTCATACCTGGCGTCGAAATTCCTGTCTGATCTAAAGCCTTCAGTTGTTGTCTTAAGAGTTTCAATAGCACGCATAGCCCTGTCAATATCTTCATCAGCTCGCTGAAGTTGTTTGCTGACGCTATTGATGCAGTTCAAACAGGACTTAGTAAGCTTATCCATGGGATGAAGTCAAAAGACTTCTCAGATTGTAATAGACACCTGGCTTGACTCGCACGTAACGAGTCCTTCGTCGAATTTTGCAGCTCCTCTGAGAAATCAATGGAAACTTGCCGATATCTGTCCCATACCAAAATAGTGCCAGCAGAAGTAATGATCCTAAGCCCAATAGCCATAATATCTGCACCAACCAAAGTATTCGAAATTATTATACATGAACAAATATATACACACATTCGTCCAATTATTTCTCCCTTCCAACATGGCTTCTTGCCAAAGAAATCGACTGCAACTAACGTTGTTGAATGTATAAATTTCTTAGCTACACAAATAGATAATAAAGGTCAAGTAGATGTAATTTATACAGACTTTTCGAAAGCCTTTGATATCATTAATCACGATATCCTTCTTAGCAAGCTTCTAACTTCCAATTTTTCAGAGAAACTTCGTCAGTTAGTAGCGTCTTATTTGTGTCATCGTAAACACCGTGTGCGTTACAAAAATATTATAACCGAGGAATATGTCGTAGGATCTGGGGTACCACAGGGATCGAGCCTTGGACCTCATTTGTTTTTGTTATGTGCAAATGACTTGCCTGCTGTAATAACATCTTCTAACAAACTTCTGTATGCAGATGATTTAAAAATCTATCGCAGTATTTCTTCCGAATCGAATGCTGTAGCCTTACAAAACGACATCATTGCAGTCTCCAATTGGTGCAAAATAAACATGTTGTTATTAAACATTACAAAATTTAGTGTAATGTCTGATACGAAAAAGAGGAACTATTTGAAATTCGATTACAATATTAATGATTCACCATTGGTCCGAGTAGATTATATTACGGATCTCGGTGTGACATTAAAGCCGAACCCCTCGTTTGATATGCACATTAAGCGTATTATTTAGCGAAGCTCACAGCGACCTCGGGTTTGTAATGAGATTAGGAAGCGATTTTTCAAATATTAATGTTCTAAAAATTTTATATACAGCGTATGTTCGGTCAAAGTTAGAATATGCTGCAGTAGTATGGCATCCTAATACAAAGAAGAACACTCGGCAGATAGAAATTATACCGTCTAAATTTGTTCGCTTTCTGACTTACAAAGAAACAGAAATATATCCTAAGTTCGAAAAGTACTTGGACCTAGCAAACAAATACACATTAAAATCTCTGGAAAACAGAAGAGTTAATTTTCTATTATCTTTCCAACACATAGCAACATTAACTCGGAAAGCTTATTGTCAGAAATAGGGTTGCACGTCCCGCACAGAATTACTCGACCTTGTGATGCAGTTTTCCATCTCCCGGCCCAAAGAACGAATGTATTAGATATATCGCCTATTAGAAGAATGTGCTCTTCATATAATTGTACTCTTAAAACATGTCCTGATATAGATATATTTAATATAAAAATAAGTCAATTTCATTCGTATATAAGGTAATGAATTGTTTTGACAGAATTTATCACTATGAATCTCCAAATATATAAATATATATGTGTGTAGAATATGACATGTATGTTGAACACCACAACTAGGTATCCAGTCTGTCGTGTTCAATAAATAAATAAATAGCATTGTGAAAGAACTTATGAAGCGGAAGACCAATCAGCTCCAGACCTTTCTTCACAATATCAGCGAGATGTAAGAATTTTGTGGATAATGCTCTTTCGTGAACTTGAAGCATGACATCGCATCAACGAATGAGAAGTGCTGTCTGCTCATGCCTCGGGCAGTCCGTCGTCTCATCCATAATAATAGAAACGTATTTGACTGCATCCACTTCTATCTTTATGTTATTTAACATAACATCGTGAATGGCCGAAATGATATCGTTCTGAATGGATTTAGAGGTATACGTCATGTTTTTACCTACACTTTTTATGACTGCCTAGAAGAAGGTCGAAATGAGCTAATAAGTTGTACAACTCCTTCTAAAGGCCAACATCTTAACTTTCATCATGTCTCCGTAGTGGTGCCCCAGCTATTCCCAATAATTGCACAAGTCGCACTAAAAGCTCCATTACTCGACGGTTTCTTAGTCGTTCTTCATCCTTGAGTTTTAGCTTCTCCTGACGGGCTTCAGACAGAACAGCATCAAAGAGTCGTCCTTTCAAGATATTGGAGTATTTGATATGTGTTTGCTTATGGTGTTCACTATTATTATGTATTTTCAGTGTCTTAATAGCTTTCCATCAATGACTGCAGCCTGTTGAGGTGAAAGCAGAGTGTATTGATCCAGTCGAAAAGGGAATATTAGCCCCAAAACACCTGCATATATAGCAGAACATACTATTTGACTTGTGGCTGTATTTCAGCCACGGAAATTTTAAATACCACCCTTCATTGAACTATCTTTGTCTTCCTCCAGTGGAAGGTCCACTCTTGGGATAAGGACCTTTATGCTGATTTGGACCTTGGTTGACAAAATATGTAAATTCTTCTTCATTTGCTGCTGGTGGAACAGGTACTATATGTCTTGAAATTGAGTAAACCTTTAGTTTATAACTACATGATCTGAATGAATCCCACTATCTTCACTAGGCAAGTTTCGTGAGTCTGTGTTCGTACTAGCTGAGTTTCCTTCCCATGACTCCTTCGCCGGCTCACTTGCCATTGACTCTTCTTCGTCTTCCTTCATCCACAGCTTTTTTGTTATCGTTTTCTCTTCTCGTACCGCTTCCTACTCCATTAGTGTTTCCCCCTCCTCTCCATTCCACATAATTTTATTCTCTTTGAACTCTTTCACCGTTCCTTCCCCTTCCTCAAACTCCTTTTGCTTCTCTTTTAATTCCTTTGCCATTGCCGGGTGTAGATTTACCCTTCTAATATGACCCTTGTACTCTAAATTAAAACAAATAACATGTACTTATAATCACGGACGTAGGTCAAGGTCCCGCAGGGTCAGGTGCGCCTCCCCAACCCCCTTGTTAGAATAAAATCGTAAGATATGGCCTTGTACGTAGACTAATGTAGCTAATTTAACCTAATCTAACCTAATGTAATGGGAACAGCATGTCACATAGCAAAACGTAATCCGTACGTCAGTCTGAGTTCAGTCACATACAAATAACCTGTAATTTATATGGGTTCATCTGCGGTACCCACCCCAGAAACTTAGTTTGTAGATCATATATTTATACATATGAGATTGCATATTATTCAGTGTGTGTAGATTTACTTGCCGTATTTAATACTTCCTTTGAAAAACTTCCTAATATCTGTAGTATTTCGTCTAGTTGCTTCTTCCCGTTCCTTTTTACGTTTTCGATTTTTAGAGCCTGAGAGCTTCTTTTTCGCGAACATAGTAATGATCTTGTATCTCTTTGACTAAATAAGTGAAAAGAAGCTAAACGTCAACGTCTCCAGGAAAATTGTCGGAGAAGCGCAAGGTATGGAAAAGCCATGGACGTAGTAATATAACGGACTAGTAACAAGATTTAAGGGACGGTAGTGCGCTTTGACGCCATGATGAAGAGTCAAAAATATTGCAATGGTCCATAAGAACTAATCTTAATTATCCCATTTTTAATTAGATATTTTAAGCATAGATGAAGGGATTGGATGTGTTTCCTCATGTAGTTTGAAGAAGGTGACAAAGAACTTCTTTTCAGAAACACAAGAAAGCAATAGCTTAAATTGTTCTTTAATTTCAAATTAAATAATATTCGGTATTCAGCTTAGAATCATCCACTCTTCTTGAGAAGTTATATGTTAGTGTAATTTACCTATGTTTACAATAAGGACGAAAAACCTGTAAAGATAGTAGAGAATAGGCTCCAGCGTTCGTAAACTCAATTGAAGAGAATTTTATGTAAAAGTTACGGGTGTTTTTCTTCATAGAAGAATCGGAGAGATACACAATTCACCTTCTTGAGACAGTTTTGGAAGTTTATCTTCTGGACTCTCGTGGCGAACCCTGGTTGGAACATTGCCGCTCGTGAAGTTTTGGTCTAGCTTCGCTTCCCACAGGTGGGAAATCAGAGTTCTTAAGGTCCTCGACCTTTGTGGCACCCACCCAAAATATCGGCGCCCTTGGCAACTGCCTGGGTAGCTTATGCTTGGATCCTGGTCAATCTATAAACTTCTTCCCAAATAACTAATTACAGTTACATCACATAACATCACCAAGCTGGAACATTTTTGAATAGTCGCCCCTGATTCAACAGGGGAGTCGCGGCCCCCTCGCTCCCCCCCTAGTGGAGCCGCCAGTGACTGTCACCCTACTTACGTCGCTGTGCAAATTTTCATGATTGTATGACGTCGGAAAATTAGTTAAATTAACGTTGAAAGATTTGAGGACACCACGAACCATGTAAACAAAAGAAAACCTGTAACAAGTGCACAGTAGTTACAGTGTTCAGAGAATGTCAGGTTTGTGTTCGGTACCGTAAAACATTTCAAATCTGAAAATCACTCAAATGCTAGAATCAATAATAAATTATAAAATCTTGGAAGCCATTTTGGATTTTGGGGTCTCCTTTGGGATTTTCAAAGTACCTCAATATCTTAAAGTGACCTTACAGGTATGTCTATTCATCATGTCAAATGTCATGCTTTTATGAAAACGTGCACAATTTTTCACCTTATCGACCCCACTATTTAGATAGATACACATAGTAGCCCCCACTCCGTGATATTTTTAATATAGACTGCGTATAAACATATATTGGTGAACTTTAGATTTTGGGCTAGTAGAGTTACTAATAACTTCGGCTCGTCTCGGGTTTTGTTAACTGTCTAAGTCTCTACAACCACAAACATCTATGCTCCAGCCAGGATTCGAATCTAGGATCATAGCGTTTCCGACCAACTGTGAAATGAATCACAGGGTCAATGGGTTTAAGTATTGGACCGGGTCACTGGGTCTTTGCTGAGATCCGACCTGACCCGGAGGACAAAACAAAGTTTTAAATTCTGACCTTATTATGTATACAATGTTGAACATTGTTTATTTAAGGGGTGACTGATCGCGAATGAGGTGTTACCCAAAACACGAATAATACACCGCTGAAAGGTTCGTAAGAATAGTAATAAGACTAGTGACATATAAAGACTACAGAAGAACAACATGCTTTATCCATTTTCTTGATTTTACATGAAGAAGGAAAATCACACATGTGAGATTTGTACCGTTGGTGCGTGATCGACAACCAAATAACAGCATACAGGTTGACCAATTAATTTTCATATTAAACTATTTGAATATACAGGCATGAAAAATGTTATTTAATGAACGAGCTTGCAACACAATAACAGGAACATTCAATATTCACATATAACAAAAGTTTAGTTGCTTTTCATTTGGTACAGTTTCTCGTTTATTTAGTTTCGTCTTTTCTTTCTTTTTCACAAGCGCTTGTGTAGGATACTCACGTGTTCTACACTATTTTCACCACAATAGCTCTATCCTTCAGAAACACTTGAATTCAGAGGGGGGGGGGGGGGGGGGGAGAAGATTTCAGAATACAGAAGAAAATCATGGATGTGCTATCGCACGGTGGACGTTCATTGATGAAAACGTACTCTTCTTCTTCCGAAGTAAACAACAATAACATTAAAAGTTCAATGGCAAACTTCGTTTACTTCACCTTGCCATAAAAGTTATACACATCTTCCCTGTTAAACGTCAAAGGATACTAGGTTAGAGTGTGTCTGGTTCACACTTTCACACCGGTTATTTTGATTTTTTCTTTTTCTATGAAACCAAAATAATAAAAGAACATCAAATGATGAACTAACTGGTATCGATGAACATTCCAGTAAATTTTCCTCTCAGCTGGCAATACACAAGTTATGTTCCTTTCATCTTGTAGAACAAGTAAAAAGAATAATGTTTTAAAAAAACTTGACGAACTCAGTATGCGTTGAAGTAAAGAAAATAAATGTCCAATAATGATATTCTTGTTAGAAGTAATGTTTCTTTAATTCAAGTTAAAGAACACTTCAGTTTCCTGACTACGAGGATAGGAAATAACGTAGCACTAAGTAGTCAACTGATCGCGAACGGGAATTGAAAGTCACTTCGACCTCTTCAACGCGAGGTCTGGACACCGGTGAGTGATCCACAGATGCCCTGTTCACGCAAACTGTGCTGGTCAAACCATGACTGTTACGTCTTAGTTCTGGAAAGCTTAAATAGCGACACTTTAAGATTGAGAAGGTTCCACATTTATAACGTCACTATGGAAGTTGATAACAACAACACGTTATGAACAAAATGTTTATATTCTTTCAATAGAACAAGGAAGGAAAAAGTACACTTTCGTCAAAGTTGGGTGACGCTTTCCCTCAGCGAGAACTTCTGTCGCGGCAACGATGGTACATATCCATCCGCGCGTAACGAAAATGTTCTTAGAAAGTTCCAACATCTTGAACAGCGTTGTTCTAAGGAAGTTCGACGTCACTACACATTGGTCCAAAATACAAAAGGACGACACTTTCTTGTCATATAAAACAACTTCATGGCAGTATAAGAACGGTAATGTTCTCACATAGTGCTGACGTAAGATCACGAACTAATTTACGTTTCTTCCCGCAATTTCTTGAGACGACGAACACGAAATTGTCTATATCGGTGTCAGTGAGGTTCTGTTCTGCACTCGGGCAAATCACTATGTTAAAAAGCGACCTCTTTCTCATAATGCATTGCACATACGGTACAGTCTGACAAAAGTCACGTAATGCGTGTTAAGTTCATACATACATAAATGATCATACAAAAATCAACCTTACGGACACCTCTACCATACAAAGAATAGTTACAGGATATAACACACAATGGAAAAGCAATCTCCAAATAAGGCAATGTGTATTAAAATCAAACGCAATATGAGGGGTTAGAGAGTACACTTGGGTCTGTAGTCCTCGAGTATCGGGAAACTCACGTCCGACGCTTCCCAGATTCAGCGTTAAAACCAAGGGAAATAGAAATCTTATTCACTCTCATAAGAAATGCATCAAGTAAAATAATAATTACACCAAATATTCATCGTTAATAATAGAACATGATTAAAGAAAGATTTTTATCCCACTCTTCATTTTCAAACCAAAAATTCAACTCAACATATTATTTATAGAAATAACTCTACTATGGTTCTTTTTACATATTTTAGAAGGAATGCCGAAAGTTGCACTATTGCTTGTGTCATGTAACTTTGGGAATCATAAGTAGAGACAGATTGTTTAAAAATAATTTTATATTGACTTGGAAATATTGCACCTGATCATTGCATTGGGAGAAGAAATCTTATTTTCAGATATCTTTGAAGTGGGTATTAGTTTCTAATGCAGTGATCCCCCTTCCTACTTTTTCTCTCGACCTTCTTGGTGCAACAGGCTACACCGAATTGGGGAAGACATCTTGAAACGTCGGAGGAGCATTTCCTGACCTCTCATGATGTTCTCACACGAGGAGCTCTTTCTGACAAATCAAGATGTCTATTCGGAACGAAAATTTGTTCCGAAAAATGGTAATTAAAGAAATATCTCTTAGAAACAGCATTTCCATTGTTGCTTAAAGCATACGATAGAGAGCAAAACAGTAGAAGAATGAAATCAATATACAGTTTTGTATTACAAATTGAGAGCAATTGTTATAATATATAATTGTTAATAGTCCAGGACCATACGTCAATATTTCCTAGTCCGTGGGATTTTGAGTGAAGGGATATTGCGGGTAGGGGGAATACCTTCATTAGAAGGTACCTAATCATGTGGTACCAGGTGGCAAGCCGAAAACCATGGCAGGCGACCTGAAGGGGGGAACAAAATGGCTGCCGGTGAAATTCGTCTCTCTCGCTTCAAAGTGCTATAACTTCTACAAATTTTAAATTAAAACCTTCGTGGTTGTGTGAATATTTTAATAACAAATTAAAAATTACATTTTAGGATAATTTGTTGCCATAGCGACGCCATATTTTAAATATGGCGTCCATAAATCCCAAAATTAATTTTTCTCGATCCCTTTCCTTTATATTCAAAGGGAAATAACTTTTAAATTGCTACATGTAGGCGAAAGTACCCTGAAATAAACGTTCTTGGACAATTCAAGACCTTTAAAATGAGAATGGTAGATGTAGTACTTTATGGTTTTTAATACAGGGACAGAAAGATTGGTACAAGACGTTGTGAAAGGTGGAAATTTAATATCACAAGCTTAACCTTACTAATTTTTTATAATGACTCAGAGCATCCCTTTTAGGATTGCGATAAATCAGAATTTGGCTATCATCATTGTCATCTTTGCTTTATTTGTTTTTAAACTATGCGTTTCTTGAGGGGACAGAAAATAGGGGTGTTCATACAAAGGCAGTTTTTAATAAAAATATTGAGTACGATTGTTGTGGAATGGCTGAAAAAGGACTTGAATTATTCAAGCATTTCAAAGAGGATCATATCGAGCAACAACGAACAAATCTTTGGGACAGCGTAAAAAAAGCGAATTTAAAGCATTGTAAGCCTGCACGGAAAACAGTGAAGACAAGAGTGTCTGATACCATCTTACAGCTTAAAGTTGATCGTTCCTTGTTTAAAAGAATGATTATTGCTTCCAGATCCCGGACAGACATTGATCTAGAGGGTGCCCTTAGCACGTACGAATTTTTACCAGTTCCACTTTCACTATTTCACCTGGATGAATCCATGATTCTGCCCCAAAATAAGTGTTCTTATGAAAATTTTAGAGAATGTCGGCAAACCTACAGAAGAGGATGGGAAACCTGTAGAAGAGATGCTGCTCCAGGAAGATGAGAATATCAGTTCAGAAAGTTGGAGAGAGAAAAAATCGGAAGTGGAAAATGACGAAAGAATAGAACTGGAAGAAACAACACCCGTACTTACTAGCACTGAAGCATCAATTACACACAAATCTTGCTTCTTACTCTGTTGCTATTCTTGATGGCATGACGGAACTCCAAGCGTTGAAAGAGCCAGCGCATGTTAATACATGCATCGATTTGTCTACAGAATTCTGCAAAAGAATGGAGTAAACAATCTTGAAATACGATGAAACTCACCTTGTTTTTGATACGTATGGAAATAAGTCATTAAAAATGTCAATATGGAAGAAAAGAGCAAGAGACAGCCCAACAATTGAATACAAGATATCTGACTCTGCCAATATAAAAAATGTCACTATGAGAAATCTTCTGTCCCATCCAAAAACCAAAGATGCATTCACAGCTCATTTTTCAGAAAAAAAATCTCCTTCATGCAAGCAAGTTGGGAAAACGCTTAGTTGCCAGTTGGAGGACAGAAGCACAATCTTTAGAAGGGAAGGACATCAGTGAGTTAAAGAGTACTCATGAAGAAGCAGATACAATAATAATACTTCACAGTCTTTATGCAGCGTCTCAAGGGGCACAGACCATCCACATAATGTCCCAAGATACTGGTGTCCTTGTTCTGTCTGTGTGGTGGTCTAGACACTTACCTGCCAATACGAAGTTTGTCACAGGAGTTGGAGCTAATAAGAGGATGATAGATATTCATACTATCCGTACCTCTCTTGGATCTCTTAGAGTAGAAGCCTTACTTGGGTCCCATGCTATCTCATGGTGTGACATTACTGGGGCATTTTCAAGGAAGTCAAAGAAGATATTTTGGAAAGCATTTTACAACGCTGGAGTTGCGATGCTTGAATCTTGGAAATCTCGGTTCTAGTCGGTTCAATGACGATGACGAGAGAATCATTGAGAAGTTCATTTGCAATGTTTGTGTGCTGAGTACTAACATTCAAGGTATTGGGAAACTACGATGGTGGATATTCTCAGGGACATTCAAGGCTCAGGTCTTCCTCCAAATAGAGCGGCCCTTACACCTTTCATTAAAAGATTAAAATTTCAAGTATGGGTATGGAAAAGTGCAGGAAAATCACATCCAAATCTGCCAAGCCCAATAGATTGTGGATGGGAAGAAGAAACTAGTGATGAAAAGAAGATTGTTCGTGTAATGTGCACACTACCTTAAGCTCCAGAGATTGTTTTGCGGCTGATTCGCTACGGTTGCACAATAGGTAAATGTTCTTTGGCATGCAAATGTCGATCTCAGTCCCTGCGATGTACGGAACTGTGTCTTTGTGGCGGAGATGAAGATCAGTGTCTAAACCATAACTTACGATGGGAAGATTCAGAAAATGATAGTGATGAGACTCTCGATTACTAGTCTTCATATGGCCTTTATTTCCCCAAATAATGGAATCAATTGTTGTTCTTATAAAGGAACATTATTTTCGAAACCAAATTAATCTGATTTTCACATTCTCCAGGAACAATGTGGAAAACAACAACGAATCGCCGGAACTCACAACAATAACAAGCTCAGAAAATGTGAATACCCGTGTCAGTACATGTAACAATTTACGCTTATAATAAACATTGTTAAAACTCCATGCTATAAGATACTGGTGGCTGAATCACTGAATCAAGTGGTAAACAAAACAGAACATAGGTGTGACATCGTAAGCGAGAAACCTTAGAAATAGAATGTAAGGAATGCTCCGGTGAGAAACCATAGGTGTGACATCGTAGAACAGAAACCATAGCAACAGAATGTAAGGAATGCTTAGGTGAGAAACCAACTAGTAAAGACCCACTAACGAGCTGAGTGTTTTTATAGTGACCGACTGGGTCAGATAGACAACGTGTTCATAAAAAAATAAAAGTAAATACATGAAATAAATAAAATAAATCAAACACCAAGGAATATAAACAATGGTATTGACAGATTAGTTAAATAAAAAAATCTCACAAGAAAATATATTTTTTTCTTTATGTGGTAACTCTTTTAAATTCAAAAATGTGTAACTCGAGGATATATTTCTAAACTAATTGTATCATAGAGCATCATATAGGATAGATTAGGTATATGTAAACAAAAGGTTATTTGTTTATGTTGTGTTTTTTCTGCAGTTTATATTTGTCTTGTGCTTTTGTTACACCCCTCTTTCCTGTCCTCTCAAGAAAAGCATAGTTTAAAAACAAATAAAGCAAAGATGACAATGATGATAGCCAAATTCTGATTTATCTTTTACACGCCCAATGCTAAAAGGGACGCTCTGAGTCATTATAAAAAATCAGTAAGGTTAAGCTTGTGATATTGAATTTCCACCTTTCACAACGTCTTGCACCAATCTTTCTGCCCCTGTATTAAAAACCATAAAGTACTACATCTACCATTCTCATTTTAAAGGTGCTGAATTGTCCAAGAACGTTTATTTCAGGGTACTTTCGCCTACATGTAGCAATTTAAAAGTTATTTCCCTTTGAATATAAAGGAACGGGATCGAGAAAAATTAATTTTGGGATTTGAAACATTTGAGATATTTAAAATATGGCGTCGATATGGCAACAAATTGTCCTAAAATGGAATTTCTACTGTGTTATTAAAATATTCGCACAACCACGAAGGTTTTAATTTAAAATTTGTAGAAGTTATAGCACTTTAAAGCGAGAGAGACGAATTTCACTGGCAGCCATTTTGTTCCCCCCCCCCCCTCCCGGTCCCCTGCCACGATTTTCAGCTTGCCACCTGGTACCACATGATTAGGTACCTTCTAATGAAGGTATTTTCCCTACCCGCAACGGTCCTTCTTCACACAAAACTCACGAACTTACAAATGCAAATTTCAGACCAATCTTTCTGGTCCTGCATTAAAAGCCATAAGCCATACACCTACCATTACATAAACTAGTCTATCTCCGTTAGTTTTAAAGATAAAGGAATGGCACATACTTCGTTGGAAAGCCCTTAAACTGATCAACAACGTTTACTTCAGAGCGGTTTCGCCTACCTGTGGCAGTTTACGAGTTATTTCTCTTTGAATATAAAGAAAAAGGATCGAGAATAATTAATTTTGGGATTTAAGGACGCCATATTTAAAATATGGCGTTGCTATGGCAACAAATTGTCCTAAAATGAAATTTCTAATGTGTTATTAAAATATTCGCACAACGACGAAGGTTTTAATTTAAAATTTGTAGAAGTTATAGCACTTTAAAGTGAGAGAGACGAATTTCACCGGCGGCCATTTTGTTCCGCCCCTCCCGGTTAACTGCCATGGTTTTTGGCTTGCTATTTGGTACCACATGATTAGGTACCTTCTAATGAAGGTATTCCTCCTACCCGAAATACCCATTTTTTCAAAATCCCCGAATTTACAAATGCGCCTAGACTATAAATACAGAATGAGTTTTTCAAAAATTAGCTTGGAGAAGGTCCGGCATATAGGTAGGAAAAACAAGATTAGATGGAAATGAACTAGAATCAATGTTCCTTAAGAAGGCGCTGGAAGTGTTCATCATTGATATTGAGACACGTATGCAGTCTGGTATGTTATTCGCTTTTGGTAATAATGTTAGAGGTACCATTATCATTTGCACGCTACTCAAACTCATTTTTTTTTAATGGGCTGTTTTCGCGCCCCCACGAAAAAAAATTGTTGAAACGTTGTATTTGAGTACCGTGGAAATGTTATAGAATGTTATGTTATGTTTGTTAGTCGAAACACAGCCAGATCAAAAAAATATCTAGCCGGGCCCCTCAGCCCGCGAAAATTTTAGTTTGAAAACGGCCGAAAACGCTTGACGGCTAAGAAGGGCCACATTTTACATGACTAAATTTCGTACCAATGCACAACTTTTCATAGCTACTCGAACCCTAAAATGTGAAAACTTGTATCATAATTTCCTCTTGTTTTACAAAAAACAATTAGGCCCTTTAGGGGTTCAGGGGCCCTGTTAAATATTGTTTTATAACTGCCATATTTGGCATGGCTTTATTTGATATCAATGCACAACTTTTGATGACAACTCGAGCCCCAATATCTAAAAAAACATCGACCCACGCTAATGAAGAATTCGTACAATCGCTGACTGGCTGATACTAGATTCAACTGAGAGACATCAAGACAAATATTGAGGCTCTCCTTATTGGTTGGAAGGTCGATTAATACATGCCTTGTCTTCAACAGTCCAACTGTCTTGATATTTGAATACCATGCTGTGTGAAATGATGATCTTTCGTGTGTCACTTGTTGAAATCTGCGACTACGACATGGCAGTTGTTTTGTTTCAGACAATCAGATTAACCTTAATCTTTCCCTCTCAAGTTTCTACGACCTCAAGTTATCGGAAAGATACAGTAATTTCAATTTTACGTGTTAATACAAAAGCGTTTGACCCACAACATATATGTCAAATGTGATTACTGTAATGCCTCTTTGAGAAAACTCTGGTTTTACGTCGATACGCAACATGATACCGTCGCATTTGGAAAATTTGACTTTAATCCAAGATAGTGGATTTTAAGATGGAGTGCTCTGATATTTCATTATCCTTTCCGTTTTCTAAATGGAAAAAGTGTTCTTCGACTTACGAGTCAACCTGTATAACGCTGCGCACATAACACTGTGTAGGCTGAAAAGGATCCTGCTTTGTACCCAAGGAATCCATCTGCTATAGACCTACACTAATGACGCCGAACAACTTCAGTCAGTGTTTGCCGAATATAAGAGCTTCTTGAAGGGTGCTTAAACCTACATACACCATCTGTTCTGATTTTGATCTTTCCTTATTTATTGATTTATCTCATTGCGTACCTTCCTTAACAATGTCAAACAATTTACAGACGTCTCTTTCCTCTTCCTGTTTCCTCTTCAAATATAAATTTAGTCACCTTCTTAATTACACAGTCTCTGGACAGGTCATAGCATGATCCGTTTCTTTTTCTCTTCTTTTTTTTTGTCACTCGCTTATTCTGGCCATCTTTGTTTTGTTTTTCATGTCCAAACGTTTTTACTCCTTCTTCCGACAGGTTCACATTTCGAAAGTATGTAATATTTATACCTGTGAAAAGTGAATAACAATTAAAACAAATAACAGGATCCTATTAAATATATTATAATAATTTTGCGTTAACAAATATCAGGTCTTTTCAACATAAAACAGAAGGGAATAATGAGAGACATTGCTTGGTTTATATTAAAAAAAGAACTACTTAATTTTAATCAGGTACGTAACTGTTCGTTGATTCATTGTGATTGTCATAGTCATGAAAAGAACAAATAATATGAATTTAACAAATAGAA
>JAGDQP010007886.1:0-33856 GCA_022664845.1 Lepisma saccharinum | reverse complement strand
TCTTTGCTATTTATATCAATCTCTATCTTCTTAAAAATTTTATTACAGTGATTTAGAGCTGAAAGTTTCAAACAGTGTTGGTCTTACTAATAATAACCTTATGTATCACAGATAGGAGGTATTATCTTCTTGTTTAAATAGCTACTTTAATTAAAATTTTTAGGTGTTAAGATTTCGATTCCTAGAATGTATATATTTAGAAACTAATTGTGTATATTTCGATCAATGACAGTAAATCCGTCAATGTGACATTACTCCATAACAACAGAAATCAACAGCTAGCTAGCATTAAAATACTTGAGAGGTCACTCTTCTTTCTTTCTCTTCGTATAAATTACACTGGGTTACAAATCTTTTGAGGCTTCTTGTTATCTGGATAGTGTTTCTTATTAAATTTGGCGATACTAATGTTGAATACAATATTCGTTTCCCCGAAATATCGATATTTCTCTTGAGAGAGAATTTTACAAAAATTGGTACTGTTAAAGTTTAATATTTTCAATGACCTTTCTCGTTCCCTACACTTCTATTCCAGAAATAAGTGAAAAATAACGTTTGAAGAGTAGAACGAATAGTGGGAAATATATTTCCGTCGAATAAAGTCGTTATAGAAACGGAAACGGAAAAAAACCTCAAAGAAATCACATGTGAAAAACTCGCAACTTCCTTACTTAAGAAACTAAATTTTACAGGAGCTTGACCGCGCCATAAATTTCCAGGTGTGGTACACTGAATGTTGTGTTGCAAAACTCTTATTTCAAACATATACCAACTATCACACCAACTTTCACTATACTCGAAAATACTGATAGAAGTTTATTGAAATTTCATATATCCACTATTAACTGCTTTCATCTTTAGAAGGGAAGTGAAGGACACTCACAATTTGAAAGTTAACATGGATGCTATTTCTCTTATTTGAAGTCGATGCGTTACCTCCAATTAATGGTCAAATACAGAAATATAGAGATTCTCTATAATCTCTCATCTTTGCTGTGTCCCAGCGTCTTCAGTATCTTATCTCCGTTGTTTGGATATCTTGCTGAAAGCGTGTCCCGCCTTCCTTACTTACAGTTGCTAAATTTGGAATTAAAGTTCTAGTTGTAAAAACAAATTAATTTCAACGACATCCTACAACTGAAATGTTTATAATGATAAATCAAACAATTCTACTAATTCCTTGTAATTTTCACTCCTACGTTTATCATGAAAATTCTTTCACCATTTCCCTAAAAGCTTTCCAAGGATTACTCTCGAGAGAAGACATTTTGATAGAAGTTCTGACTGAAACACCACACGAATGCCGTCCCCATCACAAAGTCACATATCTCATTTTTTTTCAAACCTTCCAGGAGAGGAATTTAAGGAAAAGTACCTTCATGTTCTTTGTAATGTTCTTGTAATCTATTTTTGTTAATAACTTTTGAATGGCTTATCACTGAGATACGACAATTTGAGACAAGAAAATATACACATAATGCAATTCTTACGGTCCTAACTCAAAACTGCCAAATTTTGAGATACATCACTTTGGGGACGACGCTGTGGTCTAGTAAATAGTAAATACCTGTGATTTTGATATCAGATAACTAACGAAACATTATTTTGTTGTAATTAAGAGCAGCTTAATATGGGTCTAATGGTTTAAAAGTTATTTTTCATGTTCCAATTTAATGTAGATTGGAGGAAGTAAATTTTTCTGCTTTGAACTAGAGCTTCATTGTACCGTTGTGTGTTCCAGGAAGTAACACTTTCATCTCTGGCAATATTTTTCGTGCATAATGTTGATTTGTAGCTGTGATATCCCAAAAGCAAAGAAAGTAAGAATATTTGGTATTGAATAACCTGTAATTTTAAAAGAAATGCCGTCATCTGAAAATCTCATCCATACATCTGATATTCAATCTTTTCCAAAACATCTTGACAATTTAATAATTTTCTTCCATCTGGAATAAAGAGGCAACTGGTACAGAAGAATGCACATTACAATTCCCGGAGTTCGTCATTGTATGGTCCTTGTGCAATGGGCAATGGTAAACTGTAGCAGTCTAACTTTCTTTCCGTTCTTTATGATCTTGTGGTGTGTAATGTCAATTAATAATAATTAAGGAACTGCAGACAGCATATACGTTTTGGTTCCCGCCACTAATCGTCTAACGTAGATCTGCGACTGCCACAACACTCATGCGAAGCCCAACGTTTGTTACGTCCACCGATCGGAATTCCAAATAGGTTTATATGCAAAACATTGATCCGTGCACAATGATATGGTTTAGTTGTTTCGGCCTTGTATAATTCACCTGAATTTACCAATACGTTGTTTTAATCCTCGCTAACACAACACACAATAAGACTTGTTCAAAATACTAGTCTAAACAACGATCTCAAGCAGAATGCCCGTAGGTTAATGTATTTTTTACTACGTATTACTATGTTATAATTCAGTTGCTTCGTTTGTATGAAAGCGATTCTATCCTAATGTTAGAAGAAAAAAATAAAAGCCAATTTCGTGGATAAAATAAAGAAAATAAGTAACAAAAATTATGATGGGATATTGCGATTTTTTTAGTGGCACCTAGTGTCCATCTTCGTAACTATCATCAGTCTACATTTAAAAATACCTTATTTTCATAAAATCAAAATTGGTCGATTGCGTCTGTACTTTTGAGATTTGAGGAAAACTATAGTTGTAGCAGCGAGTCATGACGCTTGACCTCAATCCCGCATTTTCGCCGTCCAATGAAAGTTGGGTGTTACTAACGGAGTCATCCGAACCAAATCACGTGAACTACATTCTAGTTACCCTCCACCACGATTGGTTAAACCTTAAGCTTCACGACTCGTTAATTCCACTATAGTATCAAATTCGTAATTAGCACATCAGAATAATTTAGAAAATGTTCAAGAATAAATTTTGAACAACTTTTAGAGGAAGCACTTTTTGATGTCTTGTAACTGCCAAACGGTACTAGTTATCCAAAAGTGTTCCTTCTAAAAGTTGTTCAAAATTTAGCTCTTGTTTCAAAGGAAGCAAAATTAACCCCAGTTACTATTTTAAATTTTGAAGTTGCCCCTCCCCCCGTAGGGGTATTTCCGGCACGCCACTGCTTTCAGCAACATGTGATTCCGCATATGAAATTTGGTATGTACATTTTTGTTATTTCAAAGCTCTATGTGCAAAGGAGCCGAATTTATTCTTTCTATGTAAACTGAACACCATCTTTTTTCAAAAAGATTTAACTTCTTTTAAACGTTGGTTGAAATTGCGTTGAAAGGGTATATTGTTGTATGTGTTAATTATTATACACTACACGCGGTCGTAGCTCAGTTGATTTCGTATTTGGATGGACGTATTGTTTCTTTCCGAAGGGTGACCAGGTTGTTAATATCCTAGTAAAATGGTATTTGATCTGTATTTTTACAATAAAAAAAATATATAAATTGTGTTCTATCCAGTTTTTATTAACACTGGCTTCTTAAATCATAAAAATAAACTTTACTAATACAATGAATGTTAATGCGTGGACAGGCAGGGCCGGATTTATCACTAGGCCCGGTCCTGGGGGCGTAACTTTCACAGGGGAGCAATTTAGAAGGAAAAATTAGAAATTGCTATTTAAAAAGCGAGACGAAGATAAAAATATTTGGCAAACTCTTTAGCGATCATGTAGGGTGAGCGCCAAACACAATCATCTTTGACCTGGGCGACTTCTCGTACATAACTGATTTCAGGTAATTTATAGTTATTATTTTACATACGAATGAGTAAAACAGACAGCGCTTATATTAGAAATATTTTTTCTCTGTTTTTTCCTTTGTACACATCTATCATCATTCTTTGTCAATGCTAAGTACTAATCATCTATCTATAGCTAACAGATACTTTGTGTTCAAAAACTATATATTCCTGAAGGAGTAATGTACGTCGTATATGAGGAAAGGCGAAATTGACTTTTTCTAACCTGTCTTTTTGGGCCTGCAATGGGTAGGTTCCATGTGTTCGAATCAAGCTGTCGACCGTCCTGACAGGTTTTCCAGAGTTTTCTTCAGTTTCACCACACGAACGTCAGAATGGAACCTTAACTAAGATACCAGCCGTTATCCTACCATACCCTATCCCTGTTTGATCCAAAGGTGACTACATACCTTAAAAATGTCAAAGATATCCTCTCTTTTATGACAGTAGAAACAAATCTTATTCTTTTCCCCTAACTTGACCTTATATCTTCAGAAGTAACGTTTTTGGGGTTGCTGCAAGCAGCCTCGACAGTGGCTTTCTTCACTGATGGGTACTTTTAGAAACGTACTTTACATCTACAGATTCTATCGAAGACCCAATTGTCAACTTCCCACGACGCCTGTCGAGCTCAGAGAGAAAACTAGTGTAGAATTATTGAAACTTTGAGTGATACTGCAAATGCTAGTGATGAAAAACATTCAAGCAGGAGTAAATCCAGTGCTTTAAAACAAAAGTTGAATTAACTTGAAACTACATTCATGGTACTGTAGTAGATAGGTTGAATGCAGTCAACGTTAAATTATAGTATGAAACCATGGAGCTGGGAAGGAGTATAACTAACTGTGAATCGCTTTGTGGCTTTGTTTTGGAAGTGAGAGAAACGTTTAATGATTTGGATTTTAGAAAATGTGGCAACAGAAAAATATAACTAAGACTACAGAGCAAAAACTCAACGAAAGAGAAAGATCTTCAAATGTTACTGAATCTAGAAGTGAGGTTTCATTTACAATGTGATATTAGATTCCCTACATTCAGAGCTGAGGAGCCCTGGTGAAAAATATACTCAGCTTCCTGATAGATTTGAATTTCTAGAACACCCTAAAAGACTGGAAGACAGAAATTTATCCTGCACGTGAAGGAGCTATTGAGTGTGTATCCCAAGGATCTACGGCCTATATTGATAGATCAAAAGCCTTTTTTAATGCAAAATACTGAAAAAAAAAAAGCATGGGTTTGACTTATTAGCAAGACTTTTGGCCAGTTCAATGCAGTTGATGTGTATCCTAAGCCATAAGAATGACGCCCAGCACTCCTGTCACCAGCTTCACGGGAGAGAGATCCTTTCGCCACTTCATCGTGTAAAGAATGATTTAAGATTATCAACTCGTCATGACAGAGTAACAACACTGACGCTGCTCACTATTGAGAGCAAGGCTGACCCAAGACATTGAGAATGATGACATACCTTCGCACGAAGGAAGCAAGGAGGAAGGCGCTTTATTATTAAAACTAAATAAAATTCTTTTTATAGACAACTAATGATACATAAATAATAATTACTAATAGTATTTGTATATCATTAATACTCATATTTTGTTTAATTACTTCAAAGTGTATTTGTGTGAGTAAAAATAGTTTGTATTACTTTGTTCAGTGTAAATAACACGTCCTCCACAAGTAGCCTACAGTAATTTAATTAAAAATTGCTTAGTGTAGGACTACATGTTTAATACAATTAATTTATTATTATTATTATTAATATTATTGAACCGTATTTTGTAAATAACCACATTGGTAGAGTTAAACAATTATCTCTTGTTATTATTATTACTATTACTATTATTATTAAATAGCCAGAGTACAGAGGAGAGTAAATTGTCACAGTGTGAGAGTGGGAAGGGGAAAGGGGTAAGGGAAAGGGGAGGGGGCGCTAGAAGTTGGAATAAAGTGAGAATTCCAGAGAATTCTCTAAGTACTATGTTGTTGTTTTTTTTAACACGATCTGGTAACAACGGAACTTTTGTTTTTCGATTTGATATCGTTGTGTTCTTGTTAAAAAGAAGTTTAGTAATAAATTGTTCCAGCTTTCGTGTCTAGGTGCGGTATGTGATACCGCTCCTTCATTAAAAAAAAAATGCGCCCCTCATTTAGTAATTGACTTTATGTTCCGTCCGTTCATGTACCTTTCATTCATGATCAACCCTACCCACAGACATGTTTAGATGCCACGTTAAGTGCTCATCACGTGATCAAGCGGTATGACATACCGGACCTCGGGGTGTATGTAAGAAGTTCGCATTTGCATTCGGTCGTCTAATTTTGTTGTTGTTACGATTTCTGTTACCAATCCAAGTCTATTGTTAGTGTGTGGTTAGATGAAGACATCATCAATATTGACGACCAGGAAATAGTCGGTTAATTTTGCTGTTGACAGTGAATATCTCAACGTATGAGGTCAGAGAAGGCAAAACACATTTTGTTGTATTTTGATACCGTCCGTTACCGCTTTTACCGCCATATTAATTAAATTCAACTTAATTAATTAATTATTAATTATTTCTGCCTATCGAGTTATGAAAAAGCTTTTAACGGGTATCGAATAAGCTACAAACGAAAAAGAATCAGTTTAAGATCCTCAGACACAAAAGAGCGGTATCACATATAGCGGTATCACATACCGGACCTCGGGGTGTATGTCCCATACTTTGCACTTCGGTAGTTAACAGATTTTTTTATGTCGACCAAAAATACAAGGAATTTATGGGGTTTACCGTTGATGAAATGTTTACTGTTACGAAGTCAGCTAAATATGAACATACTATTCGCATACTGGAAACTAATGTTGTTATTGTGATATGTGCATTTGTGTGTTTGGGTCCTCAACACTGAGAACCGATCGTTTCCCATATGGAATTACTTGAATATCTTATACCTAATCAGAATTACGGTTGCTTATTTAATGAAATTAATAATTATATGGAACGAAACTATTCTACGATTTAATGATACTTCAGGATAAAAACTTAAGTTGTTTGATTAATCTTAGATTTATTTTATATGTTAACTGCTGTATTCTTATTGGGCAAATATTGCATTTTACAAAATGACTGTACTAATTTTAGAGCAGAAGTCACGGCCCTACGGCGCCTACATGCATAAATCTGGCTCTGTGGACAGGAGTAAAGAAGTTTTGTTGTCATCGCCTACCAGTCTCCATGTTTGTTTAGAAGTGGCTACACGCGATAGTAGTGTATAATGTTGAATAAATGCCGTAAGAACGTATTAAGGTTTTATGATGAAGAGAAAGACTGTTGTATCATTAATTTCAAATGGTGCTGTAAGTGAAGTCAGCATTCAAAATTGTATTTTGTATTGAAAATACTGACCTCATGTGTGATCATAAACACTGTAGAGTTTTGTTTGTCGTATCTAAGCATTTCTATCAGATAAATGTTAATTCTGCTTGTGTCATTACCATAAAATATATAGTTGTTCCCCCCACAGTTGAACGTTTCTCCGATTTGTAGTTTATACTTATGGATAAACGTTAAAAAAATGTCTCCCGAAATTTTCATCTACTTTTTGAGTGAACCTCGTATTTTAAATTATTACAATTTATTGTAATTTCTGGTTGAATAAGATTGAACAGATGACAGAGTATTAAAATATTTATGGTATTAAAGTTAGTTTATTAAAATAGATCAGCTGCTTGTTGCTCACAAGAACACCGTCAATAAGATCATATTGAAACCTACCCTGAAATTTTCCTAGGAGAATCTACGTCCTATAGAGAGGTAATATACAAAAAATAACTGCCCATATTAACTACAAGGTTCCGATAAAGGGACTGTAATATTGGTCGAAGTGTAAAAAAGTGTATTTTTTTATGATTCAATCAATAAAATTCACTCCTGTCTCACATTCGTCCTGGAAGAAAACACTGGCGAGTTGTAGAGCCATCTCCGACACCGCAGCACTCCACGCCAGGGACATATTTATGGGGTCTGAACCCCCGGAATTCCGTTTGTTTTGTGCCTGTTTTACAAAAACAATTCGGGGAATCCAGACTTCCTAAATATGTCCCTTGCGATTGAGGTGTGAAAGATGACGCTACAACTCGACAATGTTTCGTTCCGGGACGAAAGTGAAACAGAAAGGACTTGCTAAGATAAACGTCGTTCAGCAGTGACAGTCCCTGATATCGTATGAATGGAAGCTCATTATCAGGAGTTCCCTTTATCCGTTTTTGATTAGGCGTTAGTGTGTCATACAGGCTGAGTACATATAATAAAAAAATACTATGTGCAAAAGTTGTAGTTTCACCAAATTGAAAGCGCATAGGTTAATCAAGACAATTTGCCTGCTTAAGACAGTAGTGTCTGTTAAATTCTGAGTATGTAAAGGAAGCTTGAATGCTTATAAGCTTGAAAAGGGCCACAGCAAATCAAGGTCTCTGAACTGAAAATGTGAAGTATTTCCTTTGATTCCCCTTCCCTATTTGTTGAGATATATAGTGACATTTGATTCACTCTTTATAAATAATGAATCGTCTGTAAAAAAATGAAATTTCACATGCTCAATGTGCATTTACGGTAATATTTTTTATTGCAATTAAAAATATTCTGCTAAAGCAGACTTCAGAAAACACTTTATTTTATGTCTGTGCTATATTTATCAAGTGGCATCAAACCTTCCTCTCAAACAGTCCCACTCGTGCGCTTAATCAAGCGCCGCCATGTTATGACGTAAGCGATTAGCAGACTGCTTATCATTGAACTACATGTTTGTTACTACTTGTTTTGTTTGTATTGCTAAGAACGATAGCAAACATTGATGAAATGAAATTGTGTAAGTGGTGCATAATTTCTTTATTCATTAATACTTCAATAAGATTTCCTAACAAAATATTTATCATGCCTATAAAAAAAAGTGAAGTGAAAAGTGAAAAATAGCTTGAGTGCATGCAGTGTGAAACTACGTAAACAACATCAGCTGTATAAGTTTCCGTCGCCCGTATTCAATATCTATTGAATCTAGGTTTAAATTCGAATCAACCTTGAATCGTATTAACCACCGCAATGAACTTGACCCCACAGTTCATATTTGAACCAAGTTTAAACTGCCATATAGAATCATTTTGTTCAAAGTGGACAAAGACGGCCACCTCGGCATGCTCATCGTACGGTTAGTCATAACTAAGAGTGTTGATATAACGGCTTTTGACGTTTTAGTTATTCGGTGTCCTTACTGTAAGTGGGCTGTAAGAGAAAAAAAAATGCTGCATTACGTGAGAAGGACACTTCGTTCACAAATGCAAAGGCATATGTAAAGTTAAAGGCGAAATTTGGTCTGATCAAATATCAGAGTTTGTTAATAGCGTGTGACAATCAGAGTACTTTGGTAATGTTGGGAAAAAGGAAGCATTTAGTGGAATCATTACTGACTGTGATATTCGATACCACTGCAATTTTTGCCAGAGGATACATACAGATCAGGAGCAGTGACGAATTCGGAAGGAGTGCAAGTTGAGGGATGGAAAGTTAGCTCTGCTGGGAAAGCATGTGATCAGGGTAAGACGGCCCACGCTTCTTTCATAGAAAATCATTATAAATCAATATTTGAAGTTACTCTAGGTATACATAGATGCATTAGTTACTACGAATTAAATAATAATGCTTTGGTAAGAAACAAGAAATAATTGTAAGTTAGTACCTTACTTCGAAAATACCCAAAATGTGTAGTAGGTATAAACAGTTATCTTAAACACATTCCTGGATTATCAAGAAAAGAAAATGAAGCTCCAATAATGCACACAATATTTGCTCCTCAACAAATCCGTTTCCTTAAAAGTCTTAAATGTATTATTAGTGTACATTTCCAAACAGTTAAGGGGGACTTAGCATCTACGACTTACGAGAAGAAAGTGTAATGAACATTTTGTGGTGACATTCCACTTTGCTTGATATTTGTTTTTAGTTACTTTTATTTTATGAACTTTTATGTAAATGTAGAAAATTGGTCATAAAGGCTTCAAGAGGTTGTATACTGTTTCATGTCAGCGCCGCATCACGGCAAACTATGTAACTACGAGCGCAGTTGAAAGTGTTTGAGACCATGAGGTCTTTATAACTAGCTGTGTGAGATAAGGTGTGAGACAAGGTGTGTTGAGATTTGCTGCTAATTTTCTTGGATATATCTTTATGGTATTACGAGTATACATGAAGTCTGGATTGCGATTCGAATTCCTGATTTCATTACTTGTGGATATTGTATTTTGGCGAATATTTTCGGAGATTTTCATTGGGAATTATTCGGAGGATATTCGAGGAAGCTATGGATTTCACGGGAAGTGGGTAGCAACCCATGTAAGCCCAAATTCATTGAGTAAAGTAAATTTCTCCAACGGGATAGAGAGTGAGATATTTGAAGTTACTGATTGGATACTCAGTTTGTCTCATTTTGTATTTGTGTTTCTTCAGCGTGTTACCCATAATAGACTTATTTTCGAGGAAGTGAATGTGATATACTCCGCGAATAAGAATATAGAACAATCCGTATTGCTTTTATCAGTTCGATTACTTATACGTAGTTTGGAATACCGGAGCATTAAGCATGTTTCCAATTACGTATCGAGAGTGATAAATCGAAGAAATTGTATTTGTGTAAGTAGTTTCGTGGTCTTTGAGTCAGACCAGGGACAAGCTCTGGGATTAGAAATCGTGACCTTGCTACGTGCTCGAGGTATTTGAAGGCCATCGAGAATTATATTGGCTTAGAGTTGACTTTATTCATACTCAGAAGTCGTATTATTCATTTTGGAAGGATCGCGATAATTTTAAATTTTACTGCGTTTTTCAAAGTTTGTAACCGGCTACAGCGACCGAAACCAAGACCTCGCCACATGGCTAGTTTTATTTGTTCTGAGGCGGGAGTTCTTGTATGTTTATTTCGGTGGATTATTGTATAGTTTCTACTTGTGGAACCACGGATTGTTAGGGGTTCTTAATATATTCACAAGTGGTGAATCTAACAAATTCCGGTTGTAATTTTGATTTACGAGAAAGGTTGAATTTCTTTAAGACTACTAAAGGAGTTAATAGTGTGTTATATTTGGATTTCTATAAAGTGTGTGATATTATCTGTATAAGACTGAAGTATTATTACTAATTCTGTGATTTCATTGAGTTATTGGATTCGTACAATGAATATCAAATTTATGATTGTTTGTTATATTGAAATTTTCTGTGCAAAATATTGTTCCAATATTTGTATCAATCAAGATATGTTGCTATATATTACATTTTTAAATAAAAATTGAATTTGAGAATTTCCTTTTAAATCAAATCAGTAGCTTCCTTCCTTCCTTATAAATGAGAATTTAATTGTGGGGTCCCTACTTGGATCCTCCCTTTGTTTCAGGTGCTTTCGTTGGGAAACTTTGATTACGTTAAGATCCCGGGTAACCCTTCGAGGAAGAGGAGTGATTTGCACAAATCTTAATTACTTGGGATCTTACCGCGATTGAGGTACCCCAGTAAGGTAGTGCTTGTTCCAAAAGGGACGGACAAGAACATTAGGAAGGAAGTGTTCACAGTCTTATTAGTAGGTGTGCCTGGTATACCCGACATATGGCTCTAAGGAAAACGCGTAGGAAAGTCCCAATTATGATGGACGACAATTGGATTTAATTTCTGCGCCTTCAGTATTAATGGATGTGAAACATAGTGGTGCAAGGAAAGGGAAGAAGTTCAGAGAAGAATTGAACATTGGCATTTGGAAAGACGCCACACGTAGAAAGTTACTTAAAATAGTTACAGATTTCTGTGGTGCATATTATTATAAATCATCAGACGGAAAAGATTGGTTTCAATGCACGAAATGTCAACTGTGGTTTCATGAGGACTGTTTTGTTGATATAATATCGAGTGATGAATGCAGTATTTGCGTTGGAAACCAATCACATACATATAGGTCTCTCCATTGGTGACATAGGTTTCGTCCATCCTTTCAAACACAAGCAGATCTAAGAAATCTCAAAGTATTATTTCTGCATCAATGTTTAATTAATTCTTTGTTACTTAGATAGTAGGCTATGGGGCCATCTTACATTAGCACACGGCTGTGCAAGGACTGCCTATTTCGTACATATCAGAATTTTTTTCACTATGTCATTAATATTCGCTAGAACTACTATAACGTTGTGAAGGTAAGATACCAACGTAATAAACAGTACCTTTGATACCTAGCTGTGATGCTGAACTATGTTGAGGAGTGCGAACGGCGAGACGCTGGTGTGAATATATTGAATTTTAACATATAGCAAAGAAAAAAAAAAAAAAGTAAGAGAAAAATAAATTATAAGTATTGCATTGAAGCTACTATTCCGTTTCGTAGAAGTACAAACATGTTATTCGATAGGTTTCGATCACTCTTCCGTGGAAGTATAAGGCCGGCTTTTCTTGCAGGCGATCGCTGCGTGCTTTGCTTGTGATTTTTATGAGTAGCCAATAGAATCTCATGTTAGATGGAGAACCCGTACTTTAACACGTGTTTTAATTGGTTATTCAGCCAAATCGCAAGCAAAGCACTCGCCAGGCGTCAGTATGAAAAGCCGGCCTTGGATGATGAAGAAAAAGCTCCATAACTACACATCGTGATGACAACACGTCAAACCCGCCATAAAATAGTGATAAGAAAAGCAATGTCAATTGGGACAGTAACATGTCATTCATTTCAATTATTCCTGTCATTAAAAACATTTGGTGTTTTAACTTGTTCAAGTGTGTTGTGCCATACATATATTAATTATTTCGTTACGTAATGATGTGAATATTCTTTCTTCTTCTTTTTTTCTTTTGCCTTCAAACTTCAGAGTAAAAAATTTTTCACCGCAAGAAGCAGGTAACTACTGAACTACTACAAATTTATAAGGTCAAACAAATCAGAAGACGAGTTTCGGTCAATGACGTAAGAGATGAAAATCCTCGGTATTTCATGCGATATTTCTACGTAACGGGAAACCATAACGCTGAAATTTCAAAATCATTATATTATGTTTGAATCTGATGGATACAATCAAGATGTTAAATATATAAGGACGGTGAAAACGAAAATGTCCATTAAAACTGAAAGAAACAACGTTATATATTAACTGACCCATCAAACTATTTCCACATACTTTGCCTCAAAGCTCACGTATATAATTTCGAGGACGGTTTCGTAAAGTCATGTTGTTATTTAATTTTCATTATACGCAATGCACCTGACATTTAACACTCACTTCATGTACGTACTAGCTCCGCAATGCAGAGATAGCTAAATTGTTCCGTAGTGTATTTTTTACATTTCTTGGCTACCTCAAACTGCATTTTACCACTTGAACAAATTCGTTTATTGGGAACTTACATTAACGGCATTACTTCTAAGATTCAGGGGCATAGTGTCAAACATGTTCCAGTGTTCATTTTCAAAACGGTTACTACAATTAAATCTCTCATACTCCTCGCCTATGACGGACAAGACTATATATGACACATTACTGAGTTGCACAGAAACTTTTAAGGCTCAATGGAAGTGGGTTTTCCCGCCTTTTTCGTTTTACGTCAATTATTCAAAATTCATTGCGGGTAAACAAAATTTAACTTGCACAGACCAAAGTTCGTTTCGTCCTTCAATAATGAGTACAATTTGCTTTAATTAAATGCTACTAGTAACTGCAGGAATGTGTGCAGATACTTGTGGGACAGAATAATGTCCCAAAAGTGTCTGCACACAATCCTGAAGTTATTACTAACATTTCCTTAAAGCTAATTGAACTCATTATTGAAGGACGAAACGAACTTTGGTCTGTGCAAGTTAAATTTTGTTTACCCGCAATGAATTTTGAATAATTGATGTAAAACGAAAAAGGTGGGAAAAACCCACTTCCATTGAGCCTTGATTTAAGCGTGAAGGTTTTTTCTTGTCCTTAAAAATATAAACATAAACACAGATACAGTGCTTGTACAATATTGTATTGTTCTACATAGAGAGGAGTATCCAAACGTTAGCTACCGAGTAAAGGTCAAAATCTGCATAACAAAAAACAATAGATTTTCCCCGAAATATACACAATCTAATGAAATATAATGAATACTACTGATTTCCTTTTCTGTGTTTTCTTCTGTGGTTACTTCAGATCTATATATATTTAAAAAAATGAAAATAGTAATCCCTTTCTTTAAATTTCCGCATTAACGCACTCACGACATATTGAAAAAGTCATAGAAAACACTCAATTTTCTCGCTGCGATCAATTTTTATCAAAATATTATATTTGGACAGAAGTATTCTCTTACTTACCTGTGAAATGTGATATTACGAGGTTTCCTATTGTTCTTGTTGATATAATCAAATGCGACGCAACTCATAACGATGTTTAGATTCACTTAAAGCATAAAGAATGGACGTCTGTGAATACAATACTTCAAGTTCATTCTATGAGCAATATGGCGGACCGCGTTACATACGATAGGAGCAGCGGCCATTTTGGCTTGATTTTTTCTCGAAGTAAGGGTAAGGAAGGACGTTTCCTTGTATTCTAATTTTTCCATGGGATGACCTGTCCATAGCTAACCCCTAACATCACATAGCGACGAAGGCATGAAAGTACTCCCAAACTGAACGTTGTACAGCACGCCATGGTGGGGCAAGAAAGCGTAAAGATAGTGCTCATTAGCGCGGAAGCTAATTGAAAATTTAGCTAATGAAGATGAGATGGTTGATGAAATTGAAATGAATGATGTAGATGTATTTTCATTCAGTGTTCGATTTGCTATACATGACGAAGGGGGGGGGGTCCTAATGCTAGTGGTTGCTGGTAAGTTTTACCTACTGAGTAGTTTCACCTACTCACCTGTTTGGATAGAAATACAAAGATTTTATCCCTGGTTGGGATGATATTCGGAATCAACAACCGGGATGAAATCTTCACGCACCAGGGAAAATCACCGGGACCCCCCCCCGGCAAATCGAGCACTGTTTTCATTGATAAGATCTAGACTGAATTGAAACAATAACCCAATAATTTAAAATCCACACCTAAATATAGACATACGATTTAAAGAATCCAATTCTGCCTGCATGCAACAAGATAGTACAGGCCATTCTTAGCTGAAGTGCAACAGAATTGAATTTAACTTATTTATGGCCTTTAGGCATCACAGGCTCAGGCCATGGTAGGGTGGGGGGAAAGGATGCTGGAAGATACTCGGCCAGGGCCTAGTTTGTATCACAGCATTTTCCTGTTATGACTCAGGGAATACCCTGGAAAACAATTGTAACAGAAGACAACAATTCTGGATCCATTTCATTTTCATAAAGACACTTTTGTGATGATTTTACTTTGGACCAGGGCTCGAAGTGGGGGTATGAGGGATCACGCCGTGCCCTTATCTTTTTCATTTTGCTTTGGATTTGGCGTACCCCTACCTTTTTTATTAATTGGAGCTCATTGCCTTTACTTTCAATAGGCAATCTCGACCACTAAGTGCAAGCTTACCCTTACTTTTCTAGCCCACTTCTCAAGCATTCCCTTACCTTTTCTAGCCCACTTCTCCAAGCGTTCCCTTATCTTTTCTAGTCCACTTCTCCAAGCGTTCCCTTACATTTTCTAGCCCACTTCTCCAGCGTTCCCTTACTTTTCTAGCCCACTTCTCCAAGCGTTCCCTTATCTTTTCTAGCTCAGTTCTCCAAGCGTTCCCTTAACTTTTCTAGCCCACTTCCCCAAGTGTTCCCTTACCTTTACTAGCCCACTTCTCTAAGCGTTCCCTTACCTTTTCTAGTCCACTTCTCCAAGCGTTCCCTTACCTTTTCTAACCCACTTCGAGCACTACTTTGGACCATGATTAAATTGCCTTTCCATAAAATTTAACAAAATATACCACAACTTCCTTGTATAAAAGGCTGGTTTTCTTTTTAAATAAACGGTCATATTGACCCTGTATATTCAGAGTTTGTGCAGCGAAAAGAATATAACAATGGAGTCTTGATAATGGCCACAGATGATGTAGTCAAAGTTTGCCGGGAAATACAAAAGTGTATTACAACTTAATTTGAATTTTATTTGTGGCCTTTATGCAGCTAAGGCTCAGGCAGGGATAGGGGAAGGATAAGGATGCGGGAAGGTGTCCCCCAGGGTTTAAGTTGTAAGTGCCATCTCGGGATTTTGTCTGGTGTAACTGAGGAAAATCCCTGGCAAACCTCAGTCAAGATAGTGGGCCGCTGGGACTGAACCCACGATCTCCCGAATGCTAAGTCAACGCACTCCACTGAGCCACAGCTACTTGTTAAAAGTGTATTAGACGTCTTGTGTCTAACATTATACATAAGAATTATGTGAAGTCAAAAATAGTGTTCAAAACAATGTCAAAGCCTGGTGTATTGAGTGTGTGTCATGCTTAAAGGCTCATGATATTGTAAATAATGTTCTTCAGAGTTTGAATTTGTATAGGCCTATCATATATGGCATTTAGGCATCTCAGACTCAGGCTGAGATATGGTAGGGAAAAGGATGTTGGTAGCCAAGGTCATAGTTTCGTAGGTACAATCCCGGCCTGGAATGACTAAGGAAAAACCTGGAAAACCAAAGTTAAGAAAAGCGGCCTCTGGGATCGTTCCCAGGACCATCCTTTTGCTATGCCAAAGCTCTACCAACTGAGCTGCGGCCGCTCAATAATTGACTATAGGGTTGAAATTGAAAATTTATTAAAAACATATTGAAATGCAATTACATCTTGATTAGAGAGCCACCAGCATCGGTAGATCTACAGAACTCCAGGAGAACCCGGTACCGCTGCCGCTCCCCAACCAAACAAAACAGACTCATAGTCATATGTATGTACTTGTCAATTAAGTCGATTGTAAATGTGTATATAAAGTTCGCTTGCACCATACGGAGAGGACCTACAATGCAAATATGCATATGAAGTCTCAGGTAATTGTTCAAAGACTTGATCTTTTTCTCAGTGAGTAACTGGGGAAAATGTTCGTTAAGACAGAGAAAAATACATTTAGAAAATGTTATACAATGATTCTGATAATATTGAATTGTAAAACGTTCTTCTTAGCTAAGTAATCACTTTAAATTTTCTTTATAAACAACACTTTTCTTCTCTTCAGCCCTAAGACTGCAATACAGAAACTTCCTGCCTTGGGAAACAGATGATTTCTTGCCCCAAATATGGCGGAAAGCGTAACGTTCAATTTGAGACTGTTTCAGTGCTGCCAATGTTCGATCTAGTGATATCTTAAATCTATGATCCATAGCTGGTCACTGAAATGATATATATCATACAGCGTTGCGAACTCACCAGTCAAATTATTTCTGGCAATTTGTCCCTATTTATATTCCGCAAAGTTGACAACACTTCATAACGTAATCAGTAGAGTATATATATATATAACTAATAGTGCTGTAAGCCCTGGCGAACCCTAGGTGACTCCGTCGCCTCAAAAAATGAATTCATGCTTTCTTATGAAGCAGCGCATAGTAGGCGACTTGGTCGCGTGACTTTGAACAGGATTGACAGTTGTTTTCATTCTCAGTCTCTTTTTCCCATGACATATGAAGAACTTAGCAAGCAAAAAAAATGTCAGGCATATAATTTATCATAGTTAAGAAAAAAAGGTTTAGAAATAGTTCCCATAAATTAAGTTTGATCAATAGTGAGTGGCAAACATCTTTTGTTTCTGTTCATTCCATCATAAGGGTCAATTCCTGACAGAACTGAGCAGAATCCTTTGCCTCGTCTAGCAAAGTCCGTCTCTCTCTCTCTCTCTCTCTCTCTCTCTGTGTGTGTGTGTGTGTGTGTGCATATACAGGGTGGTGCAATTGAAAGTTGCCACCCCTTCTATCGCCCGAACGACTACAAATACGAGAAAATGCAAAAACAAATCCAGCGTATTTCGAGGGGCTATCATTTTAAGCTTTAAAACTTGGCCCCCAAGTCCCCCAAGGGGGTAGCCGGGGATAACTTCAAAATTTCAAATGAGAATGTATGTCGAGTGATACCTCGTTTGAAAGGTCTTGACAAAAGAAATATTTTGGTGAAACTTTCAAGTCGCTATGTTGTCCCTATTCGAAATGGCGGGGCTCAAAGATCATGTACATAAAGTCCGTTGCCACCCCTTGTATCGCCCGAACGGCTACAAATATGAGAACATGCAAAAACACGTCCAGCATTATTTCGAGAGGTTATCATTTTAAGCTTTAGAACTTGGTCCCCAAGGCCTCACCCCCCCCCCCCCAGGGTGGGTAGGCGGGGTACAACTTCAAAATTTAAAATCGGAAAGTGTATCGAGTGATATCTCGTTTGAAAGGTCTTGACAAAATAAATATTTTGGTGAAACTAAAAGTTGCCACCCCTTTTTGTCGTAAGGGAGTAGTTTGCTTGAAAAATCCCGAAACACGTCAAATCTAGTTTCTAGGGGGACGAAATATTGTGATAATTTTAAGTGTGAAACTTTTAAGTGGCTATGTTGTCCCTATCCAAAATGGCGGGAGTTCAAAAGTCATGTCCATAAAGTCCATTGCCACCGCTTGTATTCCGAATGGCTACAACCAGTGCTGAACTTGGAATTTATACTTAATAATAGGCCTTAGTGGAGAATTAAAATTTAAAAGATAAATTTGTGTTCTAGACAAGACAAGAATACAATATAATGATGCTACCAGTACTTCAGATTAAACCTATTGTCAAACTAAAAAACCTTTCGACATTATTGCGTCTGTACATTAGTAAATTTATGCCGTACTATCAAGGCTAGATTTTAGCTATGCCGGAGACTCGTTCCGGTGCGTTGCGGCCCAACTGAAATACTGGCTAAACCAAACATCTTTCATCATTTTAAGGAGCTTTCATTTTCAGTAATCTGCTATTATAGCCCGCTCGCCGAGGTGTTAGTCGGGAGTAACTTAACATTTCAAATGGAGAAGGCGGTTCTGTTTGATAAGTTGCAGAAAAGAAATATTTTTGGACAACTTTAGGCCCGCAGAATTATCCTGATCTAAATTAGTAGGGGAGAGGGAGATCAAAATTCGAGAATAAACTTTGTACACTGATAATTTAGTCAGGCAGAAAAATGTGTAAACTTGTGGAAGGTAACAATATTAATCTATAGGATTTATTTTTTCGTCAATGTTGATATTATTATTATTACAAAAACTACTGCTATTACTTCCGCTATTAGGTAGATTTCGAAGAAAAATGTACCTATTGAGATCGATACGATATGAAAGTATATATATATATATATATATATATATGTGAACACGCTAGCGGCCATAATTTTGAAGATATTTGAACCAAATTTTTATATGTTGTTTCTAGGCTTAATAGCTCGGCTAAGTTCGTTAATGAGCAAAATCGGTCGCCATCGTGGATCCAGAATGGCCGCCGAACCCATTGTTGTATAGAATACACAGCCTAAACCGCTGGGGCTATTGAAATCAGATTTGGCATGAAGGTACATCACTTTTTGATTACGAAAATGTTACCTAATGAGTTCAAAAACGCCATCTTGGATCCAAAATGGCGGAAGCAAGAAATCTATTTTCCATATCGTTTGAGCTAGAAATACGAAATTTGACATAAAGGTGTATTGTCACTAGTAGTTCAAGAAAAGATTACGAAATTTTGAAAAAGTCGTCATCTTGGATTCAAAATGGCCGCTGAACCCATTGTTGTATAGAATACACAGCCTAAACGGCTGCAGCTAGAAATATTCAATTTGGTAACACTGTACATTATCATTTGTATGTTACTATAATATTACATGATGTATCCAAAGACACCATCTTGGATCCAAAATGGCGGACCTAAAAAAAACATTTTCCACACCGTTTGAACTAGAGATACGAAATTTGGCATAAAGGTGCATTATGACGAGTAGTTTAGGGAAATATTACAACATTTGGGAAAAGTCGCCATCTTGGATCCAAAATGACCGCCCAAAATCCCATTTTGCACACCGTTTGAGCTGGATAAATGAAATTTTACTTGAAGTGGTACCATCACAAGTAGGTCACGACAATATAAGAGAACTTTCAAAAAGTCGTCAACTTGGATCGAAAATGGCCGCCCCAAAAACCCAATTTCCAAATCATTGAAGGTAGAGAAACGAAATTTTCTTTGAAGGTGTATGACCAAGAGTAGGTTACAATAAATGGGACAAACCTTCCTTTTGGGGACGCAGCCCCCCGTGGGAGGGTGTAGATGGATACCATGGTGGTGTAGTGCTGCAGTGAGATTTTGGTTAAGATAAAGGAGGCGCATCCTCTCAAAAGCACTGAAGTTGGGGGCGAACCCCCTACGGGGGTCTGGGGGCACCAAGCGAAACAAAGCGAGTATATATATATATACAGATGCTTATCAGAATAATGGAAACACCTGTAGTTGGCAACACGTCAGATGTATGGGTTGGCAGTGGTGTCGTGGCGACCGCAGCGCCGGACTGCTGGTGGTGGTGTGTTAGGTCGGTCTCCATACTACGTCAGGCGTCGTGGAACAGGAGTGTGCAGTGGCTGCAGCAGACGGAGGTAGTGTAAAATGGGAGACCTCTCAGAGTCTCAAAGAGGGCAAATTGTTGGTGCGCGGTTATGTGGAGTGAGTGTGACGGCAGTGGCTAGTGTGTTAGGTGTGTCGCCAGGGACAGTGTCGAAGGTGATGACGGCCTACACAACACATGGGAAAACCACATCGGGGAAGCGGAACAGTGGGCGGAAGAAAAGCATCAGTGACAGGGCAGGCCGGGTATTAAAGCGCATTGTCACGCGGAACCGTTGTGCCACTGCCTCGCAAGTGACGGAGGAACTCAATCAGCACCTCCCCCAACCTGTTTCGACAATCACAGTCCGCCGCGAATTACATGACATGAACTTACGGGGTCGTGTTGCACGGGCCAAACCTCTCATCAGGGACCAGAACGCTTTAGCACGCCGCAAATGGTGCCGCGACCATGCAACTTGGACCGTTGACGACTGGAAACGTGTGGTATGGTCGGATGAGTCACCATTCACCCTATTCCAAACCACGGGCCGTGTTTATGTGTGGAGAACGCCCAAAGAAGCGTATGATCTGCAGTGTCTCCGCCCAACTCTGAAACATGGCGGCGGCACGGTGATGCTGTGGGCCGCAATATCATGGTTTTCATTGGGTCCTGTGGTCACACTTCGCGGACGCATCACTGCCAACGATTATGTCGCAATTTTAGGAGACCACTTGCATCCTATGTTCCGGATGTTGTTCCCGGACAATGACGCCATATTCCAGGATGATAATGCACCCATTCACACAGCTGGAGTTGTTGCAGCGTGGTTTGAGGAACATCGGGATGAAGTTCAACACCTCCCCTGGCCCGCCCAATCCGCAGATCTCAACATAATTGAACATCTGTGGTCCATCTTGGAAACACGACTCCGGCGACGATTTCCACCTCCATCCTCTCTCACAGAACTGGCCGATGCCCTGCACGAGGAATGGTGTAATATTCCACTTGCTACCATTCACGACCTCTATGCCTCCATCCAACGTCGCATCAAGGCTGCTCTGAAGGCGAAAGGTGGCCCGACACCATATTAATCTGGTAAGTTGCACTTTCGTTCAGGTGTTTCCATTATTCTGATAAGCATCTGTATGTCTTGTGAGGTATCGTTGAACAGCTCTTGATGAATAATCTACAAAACAATAGTTTCTCGATAGCTCTCATATAAGGCGAGATTTGAATTTTGAAAATAAAAAAAATCTTCGAGATCTACCTCAGCCTGTAGGCCTACTGAAAGGGATTTTTTTATTATGCTTTCAGACATGTAATACCTGTATAAATATTTCTGGTTTCCAACAATCCAAACTGGAATATAAAAATTCTAAACTATTTTTTTTACATTATTGATCTAAATTAAAATTGAAACAATTTATTTTTTCATTGTTATTAACAATTAATGAAATATTAATTGACGTGTTTTGGGGGGTACATAAGGGGATATTTGCAAATTTTAGATTTTTCACGAAATATTTACTTTCAAATAAACCTTCATACCAAATTTCAGCATTCTAGGCCAATGGAAAGTGCCTTAACATCCCCCGGGTTGACGGACATACACAGAAATTAGGAATTTATATTTATGTTCATAGTTACGACCTTTATGTACATTGTTGTTTTGAGTCGTTTTGTGTTTTAAGGACTTCCATGCAGTGTTAGTTGTATTGTTTGTGATAGTTTACAATAATGAGATACATTGTACAGGAAAGGGTTGAAATTCTGGCAATATACTTTCACAATAATAGTTGTGCTAGAGCTACATCTGGAAACTTTAATGGGAATAATCCAGGCAACATTTTATCACACCAGTATGTTTCACAGCTGTTGATGAAATCTATGGTAACTGGGTCAGTAGTTAACAGGAAACGTCATAGGGAACGGCGTGTAAGAATTGAAGTCACTGAAGTCGCGGATGTGCGTCATGTTTTTATGGACAATGCACAAAGCACTAGGCATGTGTCTAAAGTATCAGGAATAGAAAAGACTAGAGTCTTGCGTATTTTAAAGATCCATAAGGTGAATGGTTAGAAAGCGCATCTTCTACAGGAACTCAATGAAGATGATAGTGATCGTCGACTACAGTTTTGTGAAGAAATAACCGAACGCGTACGGACAAATCCGAATATAATTTATAACACCTGTTTTTCTTATGTACATTCGTGTTAAGTAGAATTATGAATCGACACAATTGCCGTTATTGGAGCGATCCAAGGATCTCCATTGAAATCCATACATAATATCCTGAAAACTTAAATGTTTGGACTGGCATCTTTTGTAACCGGATTATTGGTCCCGTCTTTCTGCCAGATAACTTGAACGGACACACCTATCTTGATTTGTTACATAAATATGTGAATCCTACGATCACAGAAATAGTTGAAAATGATGTAAGTTATTCGGAAGACATGATCTTTTATCAACAAGATGGGGCGCCACCACATTATGATGTGCAGGCTAGGCAGTTTTAGATAAAAGATTTTCATAATCATTGGATTGGTAGGAGAGGTCCTATTGAGTGGCCTGCAAGGTCCCCTGATCTTTCACCTTTGGATTTTGTGTGTGTGTGGGGGGGGGGGGGGGGGCACTTAAAATCTAAAATCAACGCCACAAAGTCACATTCATTACATGAGCTACGGCAAAGAATAGTGGAAGAATGCCGGAAAATAACACCAGAAACCCTACAGAACGTTCACCATAATTTCGAGCAAAGCCTTTACTATTGTATGGAAGTTGAGGGCGGGTACTTCGAACATGTAATAAAATAAGTTTTTGATTACAAGTGTGAGTTTTACTGAGTGTTTCAAACTGTATTTAGTGGCACAACATTTGTTTTATTAGAAAATAATTTCAATGTATAATACACTATAGTTAATCACGTGATTTCTGTCTTTATTTATCTTTATCACGTGACTTTTGTCATCATTTATCACAAGTTAAGTTTCAAATAAACCAGAGGATTCAAGAGCAAAGCAATGACCTTAAGCAGATAGACAACTGTACACGTATAAAGGCTGGTGCAGGGTAGCTTGTCCTTTAATGACGTACCATCTTCCTCTTTTGCATTTAACTATGTCCAAGTACATTTCTTGCAAAGCATTCACAGGCATTTGTAACTTTCTCGATTCCAATTATATCAAGTTTTCTTTTTATTTCAGATTTATGTTCAATAAAAACAAATCCCTTTTACAATAACGTGTTACATGACCTGTAGTAACAAACGAAAAAAAATTATACCACTGTTTACTAAGGCATAGTCCGATAATGATCTTTCTGTTTCCAGTCTTCAAATTGTCAACCCGCAATATCTCACAGACTTCTTACTGACATTCGAATCAAATTTCATTATTGTCAAAGATTCAACAGCTTTTTCAAACGATGTGTCACTTCACGCATATCGCTATTTAAGACAACTGAAGGTTTTGCCACTAGACCTCAGTGAATGGGGCAACACGCTTCATGTTGATCGTAACAAGGCTAACTGAGGTCACTTTAACGGTATAATGGGTAGTTTATTGTATTCACAAGGTTTAATAGGATAAAATATTACTTCTTTTGAGATTTGTGTACTTAGTATGGGGTATGTATAACGAAATCAGGCGGTATGAATATAGGTATTAAAAGTTATCGTCCAATAGCTATAATATCTGCACCAGCCAAAGTTTTCGAAATTATTATACAAGAACAAATATATTCACATGGCTTCTTACCAAATAAATCGACTGTAACTAATCTTGTTGAATTCACACATTTTTTGGCTGCTCAAAAAGACAATAAAAGTCAAGTTGACGTAATTTACACAGATTTTTCTAAAGCCTTCGATGTTATTAATCATGACATCCTTCTCAGCAAGCTTGTATCTTTTAACTTCTCATCGAATCTTCGTCAGTTGATAGCGTCTTATTTGTACAACCGTAAACACCGTGTGCGTTATAAAAATATTGCATCCGCGGAATTTGTTGTAAATTCTGGGGAGCCGCAGGGATCGAACCTTGGACCTCTCTTGCTTTTGTTATTTGTAAATGACTTGCCCGGTGTAATAACATCCTCCAACAAGCTATTGTACGCAGATGATTTAAAAATCTATTGTAGCATTTCCTCTGAATTAGATACTTTCTCCTTACAAAATGGCATCAATGCAGTCTCCAACTGGTGCAAAACAAACATTTTGTTATTAAACATTTCAAAATGTAGTGTAATGACTTATACTAGAAAAAGGAACTATTTGGAATTTGAATACATTATAAATGAAACACCACTGGTCCGAGTAGACTCTATCACCGGTCTTGGTGTGACCATAAAGTCCAACCTCTCATTTGATATACACATTAAGCGTATTATTGGTGACGCTTTTAGGAATCTCGGGTTCGTAATGAGACAAGGAAGTGACTTCTCGAATATTGTCACTCTTGCCTCATTACGAAAAAACTTTATATACAGCGTATGTTTGATCACAGTTAGAATATGCTGCAGTAGTATGACATTCTAATACAAAGAAGAACTCACGGGAAATCGAAATTATACAATCTAAATTTGTTCGCTTTTTAACATACAAAGAAATAGAAATATATCCTAAATTCGGAAACTACTTGGACCTAGTAAACAAGTACTCATTCTAATCTTTGGAAACTAGAAGAGTTAATTTTGTACTATCTTTTCTACACAAACTAGTACATAGTAAAATTCATTCAGAAAAATTATTATCCGAAATAAGGTTGCACGTTCCGCAAAGAGTTACTCGACCTCGTAATGCAGTCTTCGACCTCCCACCCCAAAGGACCAATGTATTAGATATATCGTCTATTAGCAGAATGTGCTCATTATATAATTGTATCCTTAAAGCATGTCCAGACTTAGACATATTTAATGTAAATACAAGTGAATTTCATTGTTATATAAAATAATAAATTGTTTTTACAGAATGTCACCACAAAACCTCAAATATGAATATATACAGTATTTTGTAGAATTTATCAGATGTGCAATGAACACCTGAACTAAGTATATAACCTGTTGTATTCAATAAATAAATAAAGAGTCGAAATGCAATTTCTCCCAAAGTATTTAGTCAAATTCAAAAAGAATACAATTTTTGTAAATAAAATCGAAGTAGATTTCAAATCAAATGTCATTCGACCTATGTTGTCATTTAAGAAAATAGAAGGTTTTGTCACTAGACCACGGAGGATGGGGCAACACACTTAAAATTATCACAATATCTCGTCCCCCTTGAAACTAGAGTTGAGGTGTTTCGGGATTTTTCAAACAAACCACTTTCTTACGAGATAAAGGGAGTGGCAACTTTTAGTTTCACCAAAATATTTCTTTCATCAAGACCTTTCAAACGAGATATCACTCGACACCCTTTCTCATTTGAAATTTTGAAGTTACCCCCTGCTATTCCCTTGGGGGGAGCTTGAGGGCCAAGTTTTATAACTCAAAATGATAGATCCTCAAAATAATGCTGGACGTGTTTTTGCATTTTCTCATATTTGTAGCCGTTCGGGCTATAGAAGGGGTGGCAACTTTTAATTGCATCACCCTATATACATTGTCTGATATTGTCGGGCACAATGTATCAACTCTGATATGTTTCCTTAAACCATATTAGAAGAATGGCATTCCGAGAAGTGACACCTGTCAATTCTGGGAAATAATATCTTTTTGCGAGGTGAGAGTAGAAATCTTCTAATGTACCTTCAGTTATAGCCTTCTTAGGTATTGGGAAGAAAATATTAAAGTAGTCAGGAACCGAATTTCAGTTGATTCAACTGCTAGTTGCGAAAACATAAGCATGATTAATACGAAAAAAAAAAACTGTAATTGAATTGCAGAATAAGGAGTTCTTGAGGAAAATAAGTAGCAGTAATTTTTATTTATTTTCGTGTGACCAAGTCGCCTAGTGTGTGCCAGAGATAATGGTTATGGTCGTGGGCTTAGAAACATTATAATAGGCAAGCAGGTTCGAGACCTACTGCTGAGAAGGTCCTGGCTTTTACCTTCCCCATTCTTGCTGATGAATACTTTTCATGTATGGACTTCATCACTCAAACGTGTTATAAATTTATTCTATACCTGTCTTGTTAGATCGTTGGCTTCGCATTCGGGTGAACCTGGGTTCGATATCAGTGGTCGACAGTACTGATTGAGATTTTTTTTTTAAAGATTTTAGTCAGTCACAACAAGCAAGTAAGTAAGATTAACTTGCTTTAGATCCTGGCCAACAACTTCCCGCATCCTTCCACCTACCCTATCTCACCTTGAGTCTAAAAGCTTTAAATTAATTCAGTTATATCAATAGCAGACTGTTGAACTCATCAAAGTGAAAATGTGTGTATATTTATGACTAGTCTTTGGTCTCATAACCACTAAAGAACCAATTCTGACCAAAGACCGTCCTAGATGTGAAGAGTGATGTCTCTCGGTGTCTTGCTTTGGTGTATGGAAAGGCAAAGTAGCATACCTGTATTATAAGGTACCATACCTGTATTCGCCTAACAAAATGGAAAACTTCAGTCAATATAGCCGGCAGTAGGACTCGAACCTCCCTATTACCTAACTGAAGTTCGCCGCCGTAACCGCTGGATCACGGGGTCTGGATCTACCTCCTCTTGCTAACGTCCTTTAAACTTCACTATCGTTGTCAATTAGCCAGTACGTTCATAATGACAGTTTATCGCAAATTATATCAACGATACGGTTGTGGCTTAGTAACTAAAGCGTTTGATTCGTATTCTGAACAGAGCTGAAACGGGTCACCGTGACAATCACTGGGTCTATATTTGGGACCCGGCCTGACCCGGTGACAGAAGGACAAAGCAGAGTTTTCAATTATTTCTTTGTGGGCGAACAGTGTGTTCTTCAGGGGTGACCAAGATCAAAGATACGATACGATAAATACGAAGCCAAAACTTGCCAGATCATTTTAGTTTGCAGGATGGGTCAATAGAGTCAAGTTTCGTATCGGGTCACCTATGTTCGGGTCAGCCCGGGTAACCGGGTCAGCGAAAGTGACTTGGTTTCAGCTCTTATTCTGAATGTCCTGGATTCGAACTCAGCGTCCGACTCCAGATTTTCCTGTCTCTCAGGCCAAATGCTGGAATTGTACGTTAAAGCTAGTCCCTGACCTTGATTCCTCCCGCCTACCCTATCACGGCCTGAGTCAATGAAACCTTCAGGTCTTAAATAGTCGTAATAGAATTTAATGAGAATTGTCACTTGCGTTTAGATACAAGCCAACGAAGAAGACTCATGTGTTTCCACATACTTCTTTTCTTTGTAAAATTGCCTGTAACTCGGTGGTTTATGGGAACATCTCCAAGGTCGTTCCCATTGCACTACAGTTCTTTTTTTATATATTTTTTAAAATGTGAACAAAGCTTCTTAAAAAGACGGAAAACTATTACGTAACAGAAGATGGCTTCTTACTTGAATAATCTGCTTCATAAACAAAGTAAAATTCTTGACTGATTATCAATTCTACTCCTTTTTTTTTTCTTCCATTATTTCTGTATATACATTTTAGCACTAATGCTCGAGAGGTTATCTGTGTTCAAGGGTGGGGAAAAAGGACAATCAATATTTTAGTCTCGTGTTTCTCCACAGGAGTCCGCCACTGGGCAACTAGCAGAAAGAGTAGAGAGATGTCGCTGCAGTAGTGTTCCGAGTTGATACAACGTTTCCTCTCGTCTGGTGTTTCAAAGGTAAGGAAGTTTTATATGATTTTTTATCACTGTAGGCGTTTTGATTGTGTTGACGCAATACAGAGTAGATAGCGGTGAATTTGTATAAGCGTTCCAACTGGCTAAAACGATGTGAGAAACTTTCGGTTTCGAGATTAAAAAGCATTCCCGTACATCTATCGAGTCTCGTAGTGCGGCTCGGTTTAGACTACCCCCACAGTTCAATAACAGCCGGGAACCCGGTGGCACACACTCGCTTCTGTCACTTCCTTCATTTCCAAGTCCTGTGGCCTTCAACACAGTCATACACCAGCTGGCTAAGGAGTAGCATGCTAGACGTGATCCCTCTACAATAACGAACTGGTAACGACACCAAATACCATGACAATTTCGTTTACGTTTCGTTAAATTTTGCACGAGTTTAAATGTTTAAACGATAAAAAAAAATCAATGACAGACAAAGCTAATGTGATTTTCTTTTTTTTAACGAAATGTTTTTTTTTTGTTTCAATGTTTTTTTTTTAAATGTTGTTTCAATATCCAATGAAGAAAGATAATGTTGCGATGTTGTTGTATGCTGTTGTGTCGTTGTTTGTGACTAAATGGTCGGTGTTTTAGGCAGATAAACCTAACTGTCAGTGCCTGTATGTCAGTCCCTTGATGTTTTCTTTAATGTACGCTTGTTGTATTATTAGAAGCTTCTTAATAGATGCTAGAAAGTGAGAATTAAATTGGTGCATGCGGACCGATACACGTGGTTGATTCCGTAACCAATCAACTGTAAACATCAATTTGTGTAGTAGAGATGATTGGATTGCAATTATGGTTATATTAATATGAGTTGTTCCGCTTCTGAGTCTTCAAGTCCGGTACTCTAGAATCTGTGGTGATAGAAACCGTACGAAATGAATTAAGGCTACGTTTTGAAAACTCAAATTGTTACCAGAAATTACACATCCACCAGTCTACCATTACCTTACTATTAATTATTTTAATAAATCGAAAACGCTACTAGCAGGGCCTCTTCGCTATGCTCACATTTATTTAACGCCTTGCAAATATTATGTCTAACCAAATTATTTTCTGATTTAAAACAAGTATTATCAGAAAAATGTGGCAGTAACTATTTTTATCAACTTATTCTCGCTTATTGCAAGTACTTCGTTTTTAAAGTTGCATGGTATAGGGTGGGTAAACATCTATGTTATGAACCCATCACGAGCCTCGATGAATACTCGATGGAAAGAGGAAGGAAGCGGTCAGGACTTTAGTCTCGGGAATATCGCGGCGTTCGCCTGGTGAAACTTATGAAAACCCTGAAAAATCTCAGTAAGTCCGAAAACAAGAGCTCAAACTTACTTTTTCTCCTCAGTACAGATGCGAAGTCTGCGATCGTAACCAATGGATTTAATATGAAACCAATTGTGTTAGTAATAAACGGCGTAGTAATATTCGGTATCAGATGCAATTAGTTCTGTCCATCACACAATTAACGTCGAACGCCTTTTTTTTCCCACGTTCTGATCAGGGAAGTTTACAAACATTGCATACGTGAAATATCATAAAATGATATTTTCAAGTTGACCATTAGTGGCTACGGTTCCCTTTTATTTTAATTTATTTTATTTTTTGTTGAGCTAAAGGGACATCAATGCTCTAAACCTGTCACAGATTCTATGGATAACGCCTCTCGGCAAGCACTCTTATGGGAATATGGATGGAGAAGTAGTGTGGGCTGAAACTTAGTCTAGGTACCATTTTGACATACGCCTGGTCAAACTGAGAAATAATTTTAAACACCTCTGTCAGAATCAGCGCCAGCTGGACTGGAACCTAGTTTCCCCCCTTAGTACGGATCTGAATTCCGTGACTGTAACAGATAGACTTCAGGGACTGAATATTTAGTTTACCATATAATCGTGTTTTTGCCGGAGGTCTCTGTCTAAGGTGAATCGACGGTGGTTTGCAATTGCCATCCATCGGACAGCTACAGTTTAGAAAATTAGAGTCAAAATCATTATGTTTGAAATATTCTCTACAGAGAAACGAACCCGGTATACCTAGATCTCATAGCGACAAACCAAATCATTCATCCGCCAGGATAATCTCTGTCAAATTAATGTGTTCTCACAATATGCGAAGAAAACGATTTTAACCCACTTATGATACGTTAACTTAAATCCCCGGCCAGGACATTGGAGGCTTTTCTCGCACTGAGGTGCACTCAATCTCCTCTCAATTGAGTACCAAAGTGTCTTTGGTATTCCTGGGCACCTAGGGAGGTAAAGGCAGCCAAGCGTGGGACTGACTACCCCACGTCAATTTGAGCCGTAGGTCGAGAATATGTGGAGCGTTATCTCCACATCCCTCATGTACCGTTCACGGTGCGCGTGCATCGCACAGGGAATATCTTTACCTTTTTGTATTCCCTTGGAAGCATCATTAACTTAGAAATCTAAATTAACCATTAACTTTAACCCGATACCAGATTGGCTTAGTAAGTAACAAGTTACGGATAAGTTCAAATTATTGGAATGATAAGCAAAAACAGTTATTATTAAGTAATAACAATTCGTTACGTTTAAGCCAGAAGAGTGTAAGAGTATTGAATTTCCATATAACTTATGCCCTTATGACTTGAAAGCGACGATAACGAGTATCAACTCCCCTAACTGATTAGTTAACCCGCCCATCCGTTCTGTTCGGTTGGCTGCATATACATGTAGGATGATTTAAATAGAATATAATCTTCATAAAAGGTGAATTTAATCGTTCTTGTTGAGTCAGAATTTATGTCTGGCATCTTTCGTTAACGTTGTACACAGTATTACAGACCGACATACTTTGCAAAAATACAAATATGATCTACACTGTAAAAAAGATAAAATAACACTTCTTTTACATATAAGAAAACTCAAATGACCTTCAAACAATGCAATAGGTTTGACACTTTTATCCTTATATGCTAAATAAATTATGGAAAGGGGAAAATAAGCGAGCTGAATTTATTTGTGACTAGATGTGTGCAGGAATCATTTAAACGCATATTCAGAAATAGATTATGAACCTCCAACATTTCCGGTATACATTAGGGTAGGCGCACACTAAAGAAGCACGTTTGAGCAGAGCAAAGCAGCAAAGCATGGCCACACAAAACTCTTATACTTTAATGATGAGGACTAAGCAGAATGAAACAGAGCGAAGCATAAAATATATGGGTTTACTACGGCACCACCTTGCTTCGCTTTCCTCTGCTCTACTTTGCTTTGTTGGTGCGCGCCTACACTTACAAGCACATTCTGAACATAAAACTTAAATATATGTGCACAAAGTGTACTAATGGTTATAATAGGGCCTATATATTGCGAGAAACAGGAAGAAATGCTTGGGAATTCATTGGGAGTTGAAGATGGCATATGAGGAGGGAGATTTCTAATGTTACCACACCTCTACAGCAAAATAAAGTTTATTTGTCTTGTAAATGATTAAATTAAAGAGAACAAAGTATTTACCGTACAATTGTTGTGGGTTGGCCCACTTAAATCACATCCTTGCATGTTATTGTTAACCCAATTACCCGCGGTAATGATAACCAGAGTGCAAGTGAATAATAAAAATCACTGATAATCGTCCAATTATTAAGACAGCAACATTATTCTATAAGTTGAACAACTTTAATTCCACAAACCAAGCGACCGTAGCTTAACTGGTAGAGAGAGCGTTGGCTTAGCGATCCTGGAACGATCTCTAAGGGTTTTCCAGGGGTTTTCTCAGTCATATCAGGATGGTACCTACTAACTAGGCCCTGGCAAACTACCTTCCAACATCATGTTCCTCTACCCTATCTTGGCCTGAATCTGAGATGTCAGAGCATAAATAAATTCAATAAATTTAATTACATAAATGTTATGCTATAAGCAATACATACCTTAATACTGTATATGCGTCTCGTATAAAGAAAGTCGTTTAAATGTTACCTTAACTAAAACACTGGAACATTTTAGGGAATTTTGGCCTAAGCTACTGCACAGATAAGTAAACAGTTAAGTAATTTGTATTCATAAAACGATCCTACTCAATTTAGGTATATCCCCCTCTTTATCCTGGATTATTCCTCCAATAGTATGGAATATGCCTGGAATATTCAAAGAATTTTCTTCCCAATACATCCAGGAAATATACTAATGTCTGGCTTGGGAAATTCCCAAAAATATTCTTATTTTACCAATTATTACGAAATCATAATGCAACTGTTGTTATGTTCATGATTATTTGTATTCTCAGGGGATATTATTAAGGATATTCCTTCCCTATATACCCCCTTCTCGAAGCTAAGCATTATATTTTTTAGCAATGTTCCTGACATGTTTTCAATATTCTTGGAATATTCGTTGAATATTTGGAGTTTGAATAGAATTTTGCTGAAATATGCTGCGATGTATTCGCAATATTACTCACACATGTAGAACTTGAGACCTCGGGTAAGTCGAGAGAGAGCACGTCCACTTTCTGTGCGCGTGGTTACAGGTTCAGGTTCTGTGTGGGGTCCATTGAACCGAGCAGTTCGAAACCTACGCCACTAAAATCTATAAGGTCTCGTCCTTAAAAGTTGAATGAATCCAGTTCTTCCGGCTCGTTTAAGATGTTAATAATAATTCCATTAATCAGTATAATTTTGGGTCAAATTTAGTTCAGTGTTTATTTTAATCTTTGTTAAATTCATCGATTTTGCATTTTTTTTAAAAAATGCGAATCACTTTTCAAATTTATAAATATTATTTTCCGAAGTTTTTTTTTTCTGAAACCTGTCGTGGTTAATTCACAAAGCTTATCTTAAACCTTCCGTGGTTGATCGTAGTTTTAATTTTAATAACTAAGATTTGCTTTCTGTTTGTCTTCAACAATATATCAAACTTAATATGGTGTGTTTTATTCGTTTACAGCATTGGTTTATTCATTACAGCTATCTTCATTAGATAATTATTTGCTTACTTACTTATGTGATTGCTCGCTTGAAAAGTTTTTGTTGACTTTCGGCATCAAACTGATTTTTTTTTCTCTCTCTCTCTTGAGAAATTGTGGAAAAGCGGTTCTATCGCCTTGGGGTTTCGTAAATCAAACTAACTCTATTTGCAACTTGGCACGTGGGTTCTAACCCAGCGGTCGAGTATCCTAACTTAGGATTTTTAGGATTTTCCTATTTCACCAGGTGAATGCCGGGATGGCACCCTTAAGTAAGGATCTGGCAGCTACCTGCTCCATTCTAGTCCTTACCTTATCCCTAGCTCATATATCCTCCTGTTAGTATGATATCAAAAGAATTCTGTAGGTATTCCATTTTATATGGCCAGTTAAACAACACACTCGAGGAAGGCACTAAGTAAGTCCTGTTATCCTATGAAAAACTTGATCGGAATTGACTTGACTCTCAAATTTATCATGGAATAATATCTGGTGTACTAAAAAGTAATCCATTATTTTTGCATGACATTGAAGGCTTGACTTACCATAGTTAGAATGATCCGATTTAGGTCACATATGCGCCGTTTTGTTCGATAACGTGTTGTCATTTGGAAGGTAATATCATGATGCCTCTCTCATAGAAGCCCTTGTCCCTATTGGCAAAAAATTGAGACAGTCCATGTTCACAAGCCTCTCTTGAAGCGAATTTTGCACCAGCAAACGTGTTCGCCATGGACAGGAACAGATGGTAATCACTCGGTGCCAGGTCCGGACTATAAGGTGGATGCATAAGAACCTCCCAACCAAGCTCCCGGAGCTTCTGGCGAGTCACTATCGATGTGTGTGGCCTGGCGTTGTCCTGGTGGAACACAATGCCTCTCCTATTGGCCAAAGCTGG
>JAGDQP010007885.1:12884-65347 GCA_022664845.1 Lepisma saccharinum | reverse complement strand
GTTGAACAGCTCTTGATGAATAATCTACAAAACAATAAATAGTTTCTCGATAGCTCTCATATAAGGCGATATTTGATTTTTTGTAAATAAAAAAACTTCGAGATCTACCTCAGCCTGTAGGCCTACCGAAAGGGATTTTTTTAACCTTAAGCCCTGAAAGGGCCTTCAGACGATAAGAAAGGTCAATTCCTTATAAACCTTTGCCCATTCTTAATACATCATTAAAAAAATATCTTTACCAGTCAAGGAAAAAAATTTAAAACTTTCGTGGTCCATCAACAAAGTCCGTGGTGTTTATCAGTTCGCGCAGTGTCCCTGTATTATTTTAATAGATCAGCTAAAAAGACCTTGTAATTGACATAAGCTTAAGACAAAAATCGGTATAAACTTCAAGAACATAACAAAGTAGCTCAAAAGAAAGAAGAAATAGAATAAAATGAACATTTTCTGGAATATATTCGCTCTTTTTCGGTCTAACCACTCTTCTGATTATTAAACAACCTTCATCATCATTTTAAAATGTTCAAAGAAACTGAAGAATTGACAGCAAAAATGTTGATCTTGGGTGTTGAAAATGTTGATCTTGGGTGGGGGAAGTGGTCATTTTTGTATCAAAAAATTAACATCCAAAAGATTTTTATAAAATTATTTTTATTATAAACTGATGAAAAATTGACGATTCAAATCAAATAACAGGCTGCAGCTCTGAAACTACTGCAGCCATTGAAGGGAAATATTTTTTATTTTATAGTACATATATTGCAAATTATAACAGCTTTTGTTGTATCAAAAAATTCCCATTCAAAATGTTTTTATAAAATCATTTTTATTATAAACTGGTGAAAAATTGACGATTCGAATCATATAACAGGCTGCAGCTTTGAAACTACTACAGCTATTGAAGCAAAATATTTTTTATTTTATAGCCTATATATTGCAGATTGTAACAGTTTTTATTGTATCAAAAAATTCGCACTCAAACGGCAATAATAAATTATTTTCCCTCCTCCTATTGAAAGGTTCCCTATGTGCTATCCGCCCGTGACGTCACTGTAGCAAAAAACCGTTGGAACATGATTTTGAACTTCGGAAGCGCCTGATGAACATACCTTCTCACTTATTCTGTTGTACGTACCTTGGGGGGAAATGCTGCTGCATTAGCAGTTACTGCTGGCAACACTTCCCAATCATGCGTTTGTAAGACTAGCAGCACTGCCATCACAGTAGGTTTGTCACTAAATCTAGTTTTCTCGAATCCACTTGGCCTAACTATAAAGTTATCCTCGTGTTCAGGCATTCCTATTTTTCGCACTATCAAGCTAAAAGGAATTTTCACTTTTACTAAAATTGTTATTACTAATGTAAAAGTTTTACAATTTTTTAATTGTGACTCAGCTTTTTTGCATTCGGATTGCAACACTGAGGTGGTGTAATGCAAGCTAATCGAGGCGGAGCAGGAGCCACTTCCTATCGTTGTAGTTCCATAGTCATGCGTTTTGTGATAATAGTGATTAGACATTTTCGAAAACCTGGTTCCCTATCTCGAGTTAAGCTGTTTCGGAATTTTGTGATTTTGGTGTTCTCTGTGTCTTTTTGAAACAAATGACTGCTATAACAGGAATGGATGAGGGTGAAATATTCGATGATGATGGGCCTGAAGAGGGTGAAATTGAAGACGAAGAAACAGAACCAGTGGTGTCTATAACGAATACTGTACTGGAAAATAGACCTGACACTTCTCGATATAGACCTGAGATGAGGAAAAAAGTTTATCGTCGTGGAACGGAAGACTCTAGAATACCTATAGATCCAGTTTTTAAATATGCTCGAAATAGTCGGTTGCTTCCAAGAAAATCATATACCAATTCTCAAGGACGAAAAGGTTTCGTAACAAAGGAAGTCAACGTAACAACAAATAAGAAAACAAATGAATACGAACATATGCTAAATGAATATAGAGCTCACCAGAGAGGTAAATTATTTATTGAGCTTTTGTTTAAAAAAAAAAAAGCATATGCTCGAAAGTGGTGACATGATTTGCTTGAATAATAATCCCTTAATTTATGGCAATATATGTAGTGATGTGTTAGTGATTTTTATTGTAGATTATCTATTTTCATATTTGTTACACTTCAATATACTGACGAAGGTTTGTTATTTCATAGTTGAGCAGTCTGTGCGTAAGGTTATAAGGAATTATTCTGTATATATTTCTACACTATTACAGTAAAACGGATAAACTTCACTTACTGGCCGCAGCTTTCGCCAGCAATTGAACCATATGTACGCTCTGTACACTTGCAAATAGTCCCCACAGACACTTCTGTTAAACCCAAGCAATAACTAGCAATCCAAAAAAGGGTAAAGAAACGCTATGTGTCATTGTCACTTCGTTAAGTGACGTTAAACGCACTCGAGTTGATCAACACTTAATAAACATGATGGCATGAAGAGGAATATTTATGGCTACATTTCGTGTTATGAACGATACGTATTTTTCCACAAAAAAATGACAGTATCTCGAGCAAGCGAAGAGGGGTTGGTTAAAATCCAGTTCGATAATATTTCATTATCCGCGAGGTATGGCGTTTAAAACACAGGATGTGATTTTCCCCAGGGCGCAAGAGTAATTAGCCCCTAGTACGTTTCGCTCTTTCACACTATTGTTACTTGAAACTTTGTTAAGGAACCTAACCTGCTGTACTTGTAAACAGCAAAAAAGGTAAAAGGTGAAAAATTTCAATCACAGTAGTAAATGTGTGTAGACCTACTTGGCACGAAGTACATATAGTTCAAAAGTACTAAATGTAATGTAGCTGTGAAGCACCCATAGATTTAGCTTTCAGAAGTGAAATAGAAGAGAATAGTAAAAATATGAGTCAAATGGCTGTCTGGTAACATAAAACTTGAACGCAGGCTTTGTTTTATTTTCCATTTCTACACACGGACATATTTTCTCCTATTTTTTTAGGGTGGGGGGGGGGGAGAGTAAAGTAAAGTGAACCTGATTGCTCATATCTGCACAACGAGCTATGCTGTTACAGTAACATAGAATCACTCGTATACAGATATGTGCTTTCCTTTTCGGCGTATACTTTAAGATACTCCTTAGATCTCGTAATGACTTGACTTAACAGTAAATCCGCCTTGGCTTTAATTATACCGTAGTGTGCGCCATGCATTTCCTTTAACCCAAGAACCGGAGCAGAAGCTACCACTGTAGTAGATCAGTTCAGGTTAAAGACATAATTTTGAAGTCCATTAAACGTCTCCCTCCCTTATTAGTAATTGTCAAGGAGAGTTCCTCCTGGGACTGGTCGATACATTTCGAAATCTCTTTTTATACAGGTATGGCAAAAAAAAAACATGATATAAACTAGTTTCATAACAGTAGCAAATATGCCTTGCACACAAAATGATGTACACCTCCTATAAAATATACTTAACGATACTGGTGGGGTAGAAGTTATGACTATAACGAATAGAAACCGATAATCAGACTTTAGAACCTATTTTCGTATTGTGGAAATGCGTATAGTTTCTATCGTGTAAAGAAATCTAATCTGACTTTTTCTTTGTCAGTGATAATGCGTATAAAGGAAAAACGCAGTGTAACCAGACTTTACCTATTTCCGTGAATTGTGGAAAATGTTGATAATATGTATTCTGCTTCTAACAGATATAAAATCTATACCACAATTCACAGGTTAGAGAATCGGTTCAGATTTTTTAATTGTTATACGCTTCTTTCTCAGTTTTTAACGCTTGTGATCGATAGTAAATGAGCCATTAAGAATATTTCATTGGAGGTGTATTTACAGTACCAGGACGATTGTACACTTTGCCTCTGATGTGATTGAGTGCAAGGCATAGTTGTACTATTATGGAACTACTATTTGCGTAACTTTTTCTTTTCAATTGTCACACCCTTGTAAAAACAGATTTCGAGGTATCGGTGGGTGACTGCTTTACTGGAATTTGAGATATTGATATACAAAATAGCCTATTTGCAAAGTTTCACTAACAGCAACCCAAGTGTAACGGAACATGCAATCTGAGATCGACTGGACAACATAAGCAGAGAACCCGGTTTATTTTACGTGCTTGGCTAACAAGTTTTTTTTTTTTTAAATAGCCTTGGTTGGTGGCCTTCCAATTCGTAGTTTCGATAACAACCTTGGCAGTTCACAACTTCTAGTTGGTAGTAGTATATAAAATAAATTTAAAAAAGAATATTTGTGTAGTCGTAATGAAATGAGACTAGAGAGTTTCCTATTCTTTATCAATAGAATACGTCTATTCTTTCTGACCTTCACTGTACACCTTTTGTTACGAATGGTTTATTAATATTTAAGTGAAACTCGATTCTGTAAATAAAAATAGCCTCAGTATATGGAATTACAATGAATATGCTAGAGTGAGGAGGGTAGGGTAAAAGTAAGAAAAAAATGAATTTTGTGGGCGGTAAAAGCACTCCCGCTTACGCCCGTCCCGAAATGCAAGTATTAAAACCCATATTCATGCTAATCCTTAGGAGTAATTCTCCTGTCAGTGAATTTTCGGATCGATAATTCTGAACTGTCCTCCAGGGAAGAGAATACAAGCTTATGCGAATCTATTTCAAAGGACAAAACTGTTGGGTCAGAAACTAACAATGACTTAAGCCGCCATATTTGTCTTTTTTTTTAATGTTCGTGTTTATTTGGCATTTGTACCCTTGCTGCATATTCTTTCTTTTTTTCCGGTAATATATAGTTAAATAACTGAAGTTTTGTGTTTCTAGAGGGCTAAAATTTAACACAACTTGACCAGAACATGGAAAATTTGTAGATGCACCTGGAAAATTAAGATAGAAAAGATGTACTACCTCTAAAATAGATTCATATTCCCTGACTAGAATGCGTGAGGTTAGGGTAGATCTTGTTCAGTTAGGCTACGTTAAAACCGCATGCATGACTGAACAAATATGTACGATGGGATGAACCTTTTAATGTTACTCAATTACATTTGATGTATGCCAGGTCCCCCAAAAGTTAGTTCTCACGTAATAATTAAAAAAATAATTAACTAACTAATAATAACTAACTCTATGGCTTATGGAACTCGCAAGTTCATCGCCGCAGTAACAAACGTTCGCCATTGGATTCTATCCTGGGCAATATCAAGCCAGTATTTATCACGAACACCTGCTTCTCGAGATCTCTTCTAATATTGTCCTCCCAACGACGTCTCAGTCTTCCCAATGGTCTCCTTCCAACAAGGATAGAATATAATCTTAGTTTTCCCCATCCGAGCTACATGGCCTGCCCACCTTAGTCGTCGCGATTTCATTATCTTTACATCTGGTGAATCGTACACACTCTTCATTATGCAGTCTCCTCCACTCTCCAGTAATCTCGGCCCGTATATCTTTTTCAAAACCTTATTTTCAAACACATGTAATTTTAGTAATAATAAAAACTTTTAAAGACATACTCTTCTTAAACAATCGTACTAAAAAGTAAAAAAAAAAAAATGTTTATGTATGACTAAAAAGAAAGCATAAGGGCGCGCTCTCAGTCACTTTAGAAATTCTTGAATTGGCGCGCCTCATGCTTTTCTTTTTAGTCATACATACACAAAATTATTTTTTACTTTCTAGTACGAATTGTTTAAGAAAAACATGTCTTTAGAAAGTTTTTTTTTTTTTCCCTTTTTTATGTTATTTCGGTGTTCGGATACTTTGTTTCAAGCTAATGTTTTGAGACCCAAATCCTAAATTGTTTGCAACCAGTCAAACCCAACATCGTTACAGGCTGATATTTATTTTAGGATAAAGAAGTCCATATTAAAAAAATAAAAGTAAAATATATAAATATATGAAAGTAACAATGGAATATTCTATTGTCGTCATACTTACGTCGCTGTGCAAAATTTCATTATTGTTTGACATCGGGAAATGAGTTAACGTTGCAAGATTTAAGGACACCACGAACCATTGTGAACTAAAGAAAAGAATGTAAAAAAAAATTGTCTCGGGATTTGTCAGGTGACGCTGAGGGGAACATGGAAAACCGCGGGGTTCAAACCATTACCGATCTGAAGTCCGTGATGTTGCCACCACGATCGTGGGCACTTGTGGGTGCCTAAGAGCCCCAAAGACATAGATGTTGAAACTCTGTATCCAACTGAAATTGACATCATTATGTGGAAATAATGAAGGTTACAGGAGTAATTGGTACTTTCTTGTGGAGTTTAAAGAAAGTCACAAGGCTGTCAGTTGTGTAGCAATAGAAAATGAGGTTTATGCATTAGAAAGAAAAGACGTTTCATATTTCAACCTTACCGCATTAGTCCTCCATTGCTAACCACCGAGAGCCATGAGACTTGCTGTAAGTTTCAGAAGCAAAGGAAGAGTACGAATTACGATTGTAAATTAAATTATTTCCGACGTAATGACTTAATGTATATAGAAGTTTACCTTCTACTTAGAAGTACAGCCCTAAATTTGTATATGCAACCAACCTAGTAAGAGCTTTTTAACCATAGATCACTTTTTTTTAAGACCTACTTTCCATTCAAGATAATTGTGTTTGGAAATCTGGGCTGCGTTAGATCCGCGATCGATAGATTGATTATACCTGAATAATAGGTTATTTTGCATTTTGTAAGCTAGCGAAAGTCACAGTTGGTTAAGTTATTGGGTGAACACTGACCGTTAGGACACCCTGTATATTGTGAACGGTATTTAAGACCATAACTGATTAATTTATTGGAAGTACTTGTGTACCAACTATAACGTTATTTGCTAAACTGACCTCACGTACTCGATATGCTACACTGTGAAAGTGTTGTCTCAGTTACACTTCAAAAATAGTGCGCTATACTAGTTGTAGTCAATCGTCGAAACTTCTGAAGTAAAATGAATGTTAGAGTTGTGTGTGAAAGTAAGTGAATTACGTGGCATAATGTAAACCAACTGCAGTGTTGACTTAGCATTCGGGAGGTCCTGGGCGGTCGATCATCCAAAACAAGATTTTTACAGGGGTTTTCTTAGGCAAATCCCGGGATGGTATCTTCAAACTAGTCCCTGGCCGACTGCCTTCTATCACCCGTTCCCCCATCCTATCCCAAAGACCATAATAAAATCAAATTCAAAATGATGGTGATTAAAATTACACTATGCATTAATGAATCTTCATCAAGAAATTTTCCGTTAAAATGAAACCGAGATGATGTCCTGTATGTTTCGATTTTTGTATTCAGTATCCTAGTTCTTAATTATATTACCTTAATATTTGAGACAGACTTTTTTTTTTTTTTTTTCAAAATATCTCCTTTTCCCCCCCTAACACCTCACCACCAGAAGTGTCAGGCAACACCTTGAATGATTATGGCTACACGCTTCTTTACAACAATTGTGTGTATCATTGCTATTGAGCCGAAACTGTGTTTTGCCAACTATATATTTTAAATCAGAATTTCAGTGTGCGTATTATACTGCGTTCTTATTGTTTTTACATTATAAGAATGTTATCGTAGTGCATTTTGCTTAAGTTCTTGTTTAGTTACAGGATTTCACCTAGGATGGAATATATGTATAGTCCCATTTCTAAAACCGCCCTTGTTCAAGCGCCATAAATGTTAGGAAATCGACAAAAGCACTTGTAATAAACTTCCTATTTTTCAAAACTAGGCAAAATTAGCAGCCATGAATATCTCAGAAATAGTGACGAGTTTTAGTTTACCAGGATTTTACTTTTTCCAGAAAAAGATTGGGAAAGATAAAATGTATACAACTTGACTGTTAATTTTCCTTTCTGTCCTTTACTTTCTAATGATAATTAAATGATTTTACAGGCGTTCTGAAATAATATAACCGTAGTGATGTTTTAGAAAATAATGAAATGAACTCAATAATGCCAATATCTCAGTTTTACATTTTGGTGGACAAGGGCGCTTTTAGAAATGGACTATACATATTATCTTTCGCGTGTTCTCGGAAATCTTCGGGAGAAAGTTGCACACTAAGAAGCTTATTTTTTCTTCTCTTGATTTCTTTTCTCTGTGGAACATGAGTGACCATTGCTCTAGAATGTTAATTATTCTTGATTCCTTTTCTGTTGTACAGTTTATTTGGAATAGTTTTAAGTTCCTATTAGTATAATACTTCTTCCTTAAAATTATTTCGAGTTTATATATCGAACAGCTTTGCAGGATTAATTCCTTAGCAGCAATTAGGCTTGCTTTTCTGTCTTCTGACTTTTATTGTTGTCTTGAATGTTACATTGTCATTGTAAGCCTAAGTGTTAATAATTTTCTTGAAATAATTCTTTAGTGTTGTGAACCAATTTGCGATATTCTACAATGAACTTTTGATTGCAACTCATTTGACTCTGTTGTGTAACCATTACGCAAATACGAGAGTGAAAACTTAAGTGAAGACGCATAGAAAAGGCTAAACGTGAAGGTCAAAGCACTAATGGTGGTGGTGATTATGTTGAAATCAGCCTGAATTTTTCAATTTTAAAGTGTTTCGAATAACAGCAAGGTTACTTTACCTAATGTGCTCTTATCATTAACAAACTAACTTTAGTACAGACTTAATAAGTAACAGTAATCGCTTGATCATTGGGGGAGTATCTGAAGTCCACCTTTTTATTATACTTAACATCAGGAGTATAAGAATCACAGAACAATCTAAAACTGCTTGCACAACCATCTTGCACCTGACTACGTATAATTCAGTATTGCTTACTTTCCGTAGTACTCTACAGCAACACTAGTTTCATATACTTTCGCAGCCGTTAACACATTCTTTCAATGTAGCTGTAATCTTCATAACAACACTTATTTACTATTAGCTATATATACGAAAAGCATAGTTAATATTTACAACTAAACAGTTTGGCTCATAGCTGTCATTTAATACTTCGCCCACTACTGGCGTATAGCTCTTAACCCACTTTTCACCCACTGCAATTTTTAATCTTGAATATTTAAATGTTCATACCTTAATTAAGATAAACATGTTGTAAGGAAGGGGAAGAAAGCGTTTCATGTGTTGTCTAGCCGTTGTGCTCCCCTCCCCCCTCGATGGCACGGACGAAATTATATAATCCTCCTTCCTTGGTCAGTAATCTTGTAGCTGTTTAACTAGTTTTCTACCCTTTCCCTTCCATAAACGATCATATCCCTATTTATATCAAATCCAGTCATATTTTGTCTGAGTAGAAAAAGAAGATTGGATCTTTGAACTGAATGGTTTCTTCGGGCTAGGCGGGGGGGTTGGGGGGGGGATATGCGTCCATTCGCCTGGTCAAATTAGGTAAATATGCAAATTCCGCTGTGCAGATTGTTTGAATAGTGTGAATTAGTAGATAAACATATATACGGATTTTGTGCTTTCATCCTTGCTATAATGCAAAGGCATATACATTAAGAATGAGCCTCTGTATTTATTTATTTATTTATTTATTCATTCAAAAAACGGGAAACCTATTATTCATGAAAACAGAACCTTGAGGTGAATAAGTATCAATATTGTACTCATCTATATCTACATTTATTCTACAATAAAGTTCACTTTATTGGATTGGCATTTATGTGGTCTGCTTTCTCTATCAGGGATTTTGCGTGGAAGTACGATTTGTATTTCTGCCAGCACTACCCTTTAGTTCTACTACAACGTGCACATTAAGTGATTGTCAGCAGGGTTTAGACATTGCTTGTAAACAATTATTTGGTTCAAGAAGTTAAAAACTTTATTTGAATTTCTTTTACGTATTCTTTCTTCTTTCTGGGCCTTCTTGAAGCTTAGACCCAGTGTAGAGTACTAAATGTACAAAATGTGTTTTGCAAACAAGAAAATCAAATAACTGTAAAAAAAGAGAAACAAAACAAAAAGGGAAGTAGAGAGCACATAATGTGATTTCTTTATAATCAATATTTATTTCAATATAAAATAATTTAAACCACGTTCCATAAATAAACAGCTTTTAATGGTAACCATGTCTCCTTAAAAGTATTGTACTTACGTAATTGCGAAGCTTCCGGAAGTGTTTGTTTCTCAGTAATGTGCTAAAAAGTGTAACGTTTCGACAAAAAAAATCTTGATCGCATAAAAGAAAAACAGAAACAAAGTTAAGAAACAGAAGTAGAAAGACTCTTATTAGGTGTTTTTTTAAAGCATATTCGTTACCTTGCTAATAAGCTTCAGGAGGATATGTTGATAGATTTTAGGATCTTTCTACTTTGTTTCTGTTTATTGTTTTTCTGTGATCAAGACTAATGTATTAGTTCAAACTATAGATTTTTTGGACACATTAAGATTCCTGCAGGAGCTCCACAATCACGCAAGTACATTTATCAGTAAGTCAATGATGCAAAATATCCGTTAATAGGTATGTTTACTTGATTACAAAATTAACTTTAAGATTCTACCTCAGTTATAGATGAATTTACGAGTCTTTTTTCGTTTGATACTTCCTTACCGCAAGCCATTCAAATCACTGAGCGGGAGTTACAAACTGAAAAGGCTATGAATTTGCGCTAAGATATTTTAATGTGGTAAGATTCGAAAATATCCTTTAAATAATTATTTGCTACTTGTGAGATTGGGTGGATCTAAGTTATGTTGGGATAGCATGATTACAAGACATGCATGAATATAAAATTATTAAGGAAAATTAAACTCGTACACACATTACTTCACTCGGTTTTTTTTTTTTTTAGTTACAAATAGAAATAATTCAGTAGTATTATAGTTGTGACTTATACAGTCTAAGACAAGTTACTGTAATTGTTATCTATTCAGAGTCCCATACTTGATGGGTCATGTAAAAAGGCGTCTGAAAGAAGTGCTTATATAGTAGGGAAACGATACGAATATTGTGTGATATTTGGTGAGCACGAATTCTTTTAGTCCTGACTTTATGATAAAGATTTATAATTTTCCATAACTTCCTCCCGGCCTACTGTGTATATGTCTTTTGTATCAGTTCTAATGCCATTATTCATACATGTCTTGATCAACATTTATGAATATAAACTCCATTTAACCCATGACTTATGTCGTTTTTGCAATTTTATTATGTCAATACAAACAGTGTGTCCTTTTTATTAGTTTTAAACATTATGTCATCCGAGCATAATATATTATGTTGCAATTATTAGTATGAGGGGTGGTTAAATGAAAAAATTACATTTTAGTGAAACAGATTTGTTTCGTTTTTATATTTCATCACCCTTATGAAGGCTTATGTTCCACTGAGTAACAAGAGGATGAATGGCTTCCTAGTGGCTGGTCTGGGAACCGATCAATATCGAAGAACTGCCATCTCCTCTTCGTCCGATGCACAGCCGAAAATATGATGTCGCAGGGGGTCAACTCTGAGTTGTAGAGGGGTGTCCAAACACTTTCAGCCACTTTTGAAGCAGAAAGCATGTTTTATCTAAATGTACTATCTTTCAAGAAAGTAAATCCCACTTGTTGGAGGCGCTAGAATCGACTTTTCCAACTATGAAAAATTTTGCAATGCACATGAACACGTGTAGTGCACGCGGACACTTTCAACTACCTGTACTCCGATTCTTTGATAGATGTGTTTTGTTTGTATATTCCAGAATACTTCTCATACATAACAGACATAGTAATAAGAGATAATATAGAGAAAAGACAATCCTATTCGATAATAATATTACAGAATCATACCCAGTAGCCTACGTAAAAATAAACTGGTAACTGAAATGAGAAAAAACACTTCCTCTATATTTACCATGGTGTAGTGGATAGCGAGTTAGCGTTCTGCACTGAAGGTTATGAGTACTTCCTATTTTAAGCGAATAATACTTAAACACATGTAGAAAATCACCTTTGTTCTTCACCCATATCTAACCTTTCTATTTGTATTTGCAGTGAAATATATTTTTAGTTTGTAAATTAACAGCTTTAAACTCGATGTTACGAAGTCTTTAGGAAAATTCAAATTGGTCTTAGTGACTTCCATATTACGGTCAATCATCTTTATTTTTTTATTTATGAAACATCAATTTAAAGCAGCAGATAAAAAAACAACGATAATACACAGTAATCCAGTCTAACCCGTAAGTTGAATAAAATGCAAACGCATTTTACAACGAGAAGAAGCACGCAACTCGTTCTTTTCCTCGCGTCTCCCAAATCAATTTTGACAATTTGTTACTAGATGGCTCTGTCTTTAGCATAGATTTGCACTCGTCCGAACTACAAAAGCAATCTAGGTTCGAATTTCTTGAATGGAGCTTCGAATTATCATTTTTGTATTTCGTTTCTGTGTCATTTTTTTCACGTTATAATGTTGAATGGTTTTGCATTTTCATTTAATTTTGTGTATTTCATTTTCGTTTCCTGTTGCTAGAGGTAAAAATCAGCATTTTCCTTGCTTGCGAATTGGCAATATATGAAACCGGAAGCTCTCACGTGTCCAACATATCTCTCGTTTTCAACAACTCTTGCGTATTAAGCCCGTGAATCAGTTGCGGGACTACCTGTTAAGAGCAGCAGGCGGACATTTCAGGTGAGATTGGGCGTAAACTACGGAATTGCGTAACTAAGACGTGCACATCATTTATTATAGAACATATTTTATTAGAGATGGACGACGCCAAAGCAAGGTAGTAAGAAATATTTATCTCGGCAATGCGAACATGAAGGAAAGATATCATGTAATGAAAAATCAACAGGAAATATTTGTACAATTATCTATTTCTGAAATTTTGAGATATTTATTCTTAAGTTCGAAATAAATTGTTGAAAAGAAAATACAAGTTTATAGTTTTAGGTCCCCTAAACCGCTTTACTTAAAAACGTGGATTATAGAATTCAGATTTTATTTAAGACCTTCAGGCAACTTTGGCTCAAGCTACATGTAATATATATGAGCATACAAATACAGCGCTTGCCTGAAAAATTTTAGCAGAATTCTGATTAAGCCTTAACATACAAATGTTAGCTTTCTCAAATACGAACTTGACTTAAATAATAATAATAAAAAAAATTACAAGTGTTGGAACTAAATACATTTGTAACAGTAATATTTGCATTTGAGCTTCGTAATAACAATCCAGAAAATGAGTTAGAAACTGATGTTAAATTTCAGCAAGAAATCTTTTATATAACTTGAGCGATGATAAATAAATTACACGTAACGGAAGAAACAAAACTCCTTATGCACTGTTCATTTACCCTATGTGTCTGTTCCATATATATAGAAGTCACATTCTTGAAAGACATAGTTATAATTGAATTCATGAAAGTCGAGTATTTTTAACATTACGTACTAAACGCACAAGTTGATATAAGTGGTTTGGAGTCAGCGATTCCGCCATAATTTTCAGTTTGGATGGGGGTGTAAAGTGTAAATTGGGAGAGTGTAAGTGGAGTGCATGGTTTCTACTGATTTTTTGCCGAGAGTTTGGGAGGTGACACTCCCACAGCAAGGGGAATCTGGTGGAATCAGTGTTCGGAGTCTGCGTTAAACTGTAGGTCCCGTCCTTGGGACGTCCTCTCTATCCGATTGAAGACAATGACAACCGCCATCGGTTTATCCCAATGGACTTTCGGGTCAGCATCTGCCCTCGGACAGAACCCACACAATTGTCTTTATTGTAAATTTGCGCTTATAATTCACAGCCACATTCAAGTCACTACTGGATGAGGCCTTTCCCGTAGGAAAGAGTTTGTCTGCTGCTCCCACGCTGACCAGACGTGTTGGGAGAGGAGAACCGAAGCTCTCAACTTATCGCCACTGTCTTATTAACAGCACCCCCCTAATTGTATCACGATGCTGGATGGACACCGTTCCAGACACTCTTGCTTTAGAAAAAATCCCTTGGCAGAGTCGGGAATCGAACCCGGGACCCCACGATCAGCAGTCAGAATGTGCGTATGTGAGTGTCGAAAAATAAGTGTGAGAAAGAATTTTAAACTATACTTTCTTTTTAAAACTGCAGTCCAGTAATCGATTTATGCAGTTTATAGAGAGGGGAAAGAATATTTCAAACACGTTAGAATGCCGTATTTGTCGCCTTTGGCTAGGGGCAGATTTCGGAACGCAGAGCTAAGGATGATAATTCCAGAGAAGGGGAAATCTCAACCATTCGCCCTACAAATCGAACACTAAACTGCACTATAATATAAAAACAGGATAATTTTAGAACACCTAAGGTCTAAGTAGCTCTGATAAAAAAACTTCGGTAAACTTTATTTTTATATGGGCCAGTCTAGTAACTTTGCGCTGCGGCCCGTCACGATTCGCTTTTAGCTGTTAAAATCCAGACTCATGCCCCTGCCGGGACCTTCGAGCCGATGGCCTACCGCCGCAGACCGCTCTGCCACCCGGCCGACTCTAGGTAGCTCTGAATTCAGCTATAATAAAACACGTGACTCTAAATAAAGAAGACATGCTATTAACGATATTTATACAAAGTGAATCATTAATTTGGGATTACGCCTGTAGAATTTTACACCATATCAGAGCCACTTTACATTTTATAAATCGACTTAAGAGTGTCTAGATCTTTATAACTGAATAATTTTGTGGAAGTTTTGTATTGTTTTGAAAAGTAAATTTACTTTATTTTGAAAAGCAAATTTACTTTATTTTTTATATTTATTTTATTTTAAAAGTGTTGGGCTACATCTGGCGCACATTGCGTTTTTTTTTTTCCCCCAAATGAAAACGTTTCGGGTTATGATCATCTTGGTTTTCAGAATTTACTTTTTAAAAATCCTTGACAAATCTAAGCGCTGTTTAGAGACTCTAGATAAGAATCCTAACGATTTTTCATATAAAGACGTTTTGGACTAGAGCCATGTTGGATAATGTAATTCAAGATTTTTATTTCAGAGTCGAACTCAGCGATCTTTGAAATTTTAAAATATGAAATTTCATGAAATCAAATATTGTAAAATTTGTTTTCTCAAGTTTCCGCATTGAGGGACTTCCGATACGTAATTTTTCAGTTCAGAATCATACTCAGCGACCATAGGAGCCCTGAGATACGAAATTTAAAGTAAATTAAATGTTATTTATAATTAAAATGCATCGTGTTGCTCCTGTCTTAATTTCGGGAATTATTTATTTTTACTTAAATATCGATTCCGCAATCTTTGGAGTTCCTATATATTAAGTTGCACTAAAATTGGGCAAGTTTCAAAATTTGTACTGTTTCTTCCACGCTTGTTTTCGGGGAAGCTTTGCCTCCAGGGATTTTCAACAGCGCCCCGAAAGAATTAGTTTCAACACTTGTATGACTTATGCGTATTCTGAAATACTAATATAATAGCACTTTCTACAAATACTGTTCATGTTAATTTGAGGTTAACTAAGAAAATACGACACATTCTTAAGCAAAATTATTGTTATTTTATATTTTTATCACATGGGACTCAATATGCATTATTTATAATTTTCGTAAGCCTTCACGACTTGATTTAGCCCCCTTCCCCGAGCAAACTCTTCTGAAAGAAACACTGGCCACGCCGTTTATAATGTAATTGAAGGCAAAATATTGATCTTCGTAATTCAATCATTTCAACTTCCGAAACGATTCTAGCATATTGTGGAATTCCCAGATATGAAATTTCACTTCAATCAGATACTTGCAAATTGAAGTTTTGATCTGGCTCCATCTTGCATTTTTGGATAGAAATTTCTTAGCTTCACTCTGGAATCAGAGTTTACGGTGATTTATTGAGTAGTGGAATCGTAGAGAAAAGGAAGATCGTTCGCTTGCAGTGCGAAGGGTACGCGGTTCGAGACTTTCTCAAGTCAGTATCTTCTTTTTACTTGTTCTCTAGTAATGTGCAAATTCTATCAATATGTACGCTTTTCACATGAAATGAATGTTAGTGTTATGTAACTTTTTGTTTTCTCCTTCATATTCTTTTTTGCTTCATTTATTTAAAAAATAAGCTAATTTACATGTTTAGCAGATTTTGTGTTGTATCTTTACATTAAACAAACAGTATGAAAAAAAGAATAAATAAACAGTTGTATAACATTTACACAGATAATAATAATAATAATAATAATAATACTTATTATTATTCATGAAGTGCAGTGCACTTAATTTAAATAAATGAAGCAAAAATGAAGAATTACAGAGCAAAAATCTACACAGCAGTGGCATAAATCATACTGTAACAACATTTACTAGAGGAAAAGGAAAAAGTAAGATGACAAGGATTCGAACCGCCAACCTTTTGCATGACACGCGAGCACTCTTCCAGTAATACTCCGCGCCAAGGAGAGTAATTGCAGAACAAGGCGTTTCGAAGATATATTTCTCAAAGGTTTCAGACTTTTGTCCCCACTAGTGAAGAAACTATAAGTCGCCATCATCATCTAAAATTTACACGTTGCACACGACTTTTGAAACCCTTTCATAGGAACCGGGTCTCACCCAGAAGCAGTGTGCGAATTAAACTTTTTAGTCAGGGTGATAACACATAAGCACGGATTTCAACAGGACATTATATATATATATATAAGAGAGAGAGAGGAGAAGAGGTAAGATATGTAGTCCCATTTTTTCAAATGGGGGTTTCTAAATCAAACCGATCTTACTAAATCATTCACATGAAGCTACTTCAGAAATATCACAAAAGAAATGGCTTCTTAGTTGCTAGTAAAAGTTCATAATATCCTTGTCATTTCCATGAAAATGGTTGAAACATCTGCCAAATAAAAATGTTGCGGTTTTCTATCTAACCTTGATCGAAACTTTTTCTAGGGGCAAGAGATTTATCCCTGGCAGGAACGAACAATAATTTGTCAGGGTGCGAAACTTCTTTGACAGGGGATCGCGGGCATTCCCCTGCTAATTCGCACACTGTCCAGAAGTAGGAATATCAAATTCGGGTACGTTACTGCTAAGAAACATAGCACACGTGGGCCAAAAAGATCTTTATTTAACAGGAAATCGAAATATTGCTACATTTGTATTAACGTTATGGCTGAACTGCACAAGTAGCAAATAGAGCGCGAAAACATTTTTCAAATTACAGAAAATTATTTTAAAATAACATCTTAAGAGTATCTTACAAAGAAAATACCTTTTACAAAGTGTTCTAAAAGTTTTTAAAAATAATTTGAAAATCTCCTGAAATTCACCAGTTGACAACATATTTTAATAAGCATTAGAAAGCAATTTTAATACAGAAAAAGGTGACTTGTGTTGAAATAATTTTGAAAATAACGTTAACAATTATTTCATAGTTTTGTTTTTAAAAAATGTATTATTTAATTTTTTTTTAAGTCTTACTTGGTGTTTGGAAAAGAAGTAAATGTTTTTTTTTTTCTAAAATAATTTGATATATCTGTTTTTAACTGCTTAGAAACAGTTACCATTATTTATTTGTTACTAAAGTATGATTATTACAACGGTAGATTAAATTTCATAGATGAAGTATTTTGTTGGAAAGAATAGCATTGCACTGAAATAATACAAAAAGTCAGATTTGTAAATTTTGCAGTAGTGGGTCGTATAGTTACCAAAGATGCTTGTTAAAAAATTTAAAGTAACTTTTTTTTTTTTTTTTTTTTTTTTTTCAAAATTTGTGACGTTTCTGTATTAGCGTAATTTTCGGATTGTAAAGGAAGTCTAAACGAGATTAACGCTTTATAGCTATTATAGTTCATCTATGATCTTGACAAAAAGGTAGGCATTTTACAAGGTTCAACAGCTGAGCTTGCTGATAAGAGCTTAAAGAGAGTATTTCTGACAGTGAGACTCACTCGACCATGACGTATACAAGCTGACGTAGCTCGATTACCCATGATCCCTTTCAGCTCGAGTGACGGCTGGCGCATCTTTATCTACACGAATTTATTGAAAGTTCTCAATAACATACAGTTTGGAAAAAAAGATTAAGACGACAAGCGGTTTCGATCCAGCGACCTTCAGCGCAGAATAATGTCTGTATCGTATGAGAATTCTTTTGCAGTATATCTGATCTTCATTGCTTCCCCAGTAACTTGAAAATTAAGCACTAAACATGCGATATGTTTGGCAGGAGCTTAATTTTTCATTCAGAGATTAGTTTCCAATATTCTCACCACGGCATGGGATTTACTTTGTTGAAAAATAGTACCTTATCATTCGATCTCCCTTTGTAGAACTACCACTCAACTATAGTACACAACTTAGCCGTGGTATTACCAAAACAGGCAGAAGCTAATATTCTTTTTGAATCAATCTAAAACTGTAATAATAATAATAATAATGAAGTTTATACAATTGAAAAACAAAAATTAGCCAGCTTATGTAGTCAGTAGGGGTCGTTAAATAAAATAAATAAATAAAAAAAAACGTGTAGGCATACCCCAAACTTTCAAATATTTAAACAACTTTTCATGTTCAACTGTTCGTGTAATTCTGTAGTTACTCTTTCTCTCTTCTGTTTTTATGTACGGTAGAATTTTATATTTAAAAACGTGAGATATATAATTGAACTTCAACCCTGCTGCAAAATCGGGATGTTTACAACTATTGGTGTTGATATTTCTGCAACTCTTGGTATTATATATATATAGAAAGTTTGCCACATATTTATTTACATGTGTTTTTGTTTTTAAAGTACAAAAGTCTAATTTCCATGTGCATTTCGTTCTCATTTCAGATAAGAGTAAATATCCTGCGAAGAAAGAATTTATAAATCCGAGAGTCAAAGAATTTGTAAATCCGAGAGACAACCGTTCTTTGGAAACTGTTGCAAGGGAATTTAGAAGAAAACAAATGTACTCGTATCAGGGAGCGTTGGTTTCAGAGGTTCCGCCAGCGTCGGCTGTAGTTCCAGTTGCAACTACAGTAGAACCCAAACGAAGAAAGAAGAAAAACCAAGCAAGGTATCGCGAAAGGAAGAAGAAGAAAGAATACAATAAAAAGAAGCATCAGAAAATTGCTGCTAAAGATAAAGAACTTAAAGAAATGGACCCGGGTAAAGTCTGGAACGAAATCCGCCATCATGTTAGTACTAAATTGGAAGACAACCGCACGAGAGTAGTCCCAGAAGAAAAAGATTCAGAGATGCCTCAGACCGAAGTTACAAACAATAATAGTGATAAGTTGGAAGACAATTGTGTTGCTCCTCACGCTGATTTAGCTCCAGAAGATATACAAGAGGTTCAAGATAAAAGCGCGACTTTAAATAACAATAATAGTAATAATAATAATAATGATGATGATGATGATATCATCATACTCGATGAAGAGCCCAACAAAAACATAAAGAAAGTACCTGAAATAGTTCTCTTAGATGAAGATGAGGAGGATGGTAGAAACGATCAGTGTGTGCATGTGATTCCGAGTGAAATGGATGTAAATATAGCTCAACCTGTAGAAGTAGATAAATCAAGAGAAGAGACTTCTAACCCACCAAGCCAAAGCGACATTGATTATAGTGGTGAAGTTAATATACAGTCTAGTGATGAAGCTACTAAGTTAGAAAGCCCAGCAAAACAACTAAAGAAATCCAGAGAAGAGGAAGAAGAATTGCAGCTGAGATTAATTGCGTTAGCATCAGCCGTTAAAACTAAACTTCCGAGACTTAAAGCCAAAAAGACTGCCATGAAAGCTGCTAGGTTGCAGGGTCTAAAAGACACATCCACTGCAGATGAGGAATTAGTAAACCCTACCAATGATAGTAGTGAAGTTCTATTACCTGAATCGTTATGTAAGGATCAAGTCGGAACTGCATTTGCTCAAACTAGTAACGAAGTGAACCAGTTCACAGAAGAGGCTTCAGCTGAGCTTGTATATTCTGATCTGTCGATAACTGGCGGCCAGTATAACCGTGAGAATGTCGGTGCAGTAGATGCAAGTGTAGATAATCCACCCCTCCCACCTCTTCCCCCTCCACCCCCACCTCTTCCGGATGATTATGACCATGCATTACCTCATAATCAAAGTGAAGACTTGGGTCCTGATGGTCCTGTTAGTCCAGTGGACATGGAACTAGCATCAACTGATGATAATAGTGACGTGGAAAATAACGCAGAATATCCAGAAACCGGAGATTTAGTTATTAATGACTTAAATAATTCTTTCAAATCACGTATGCGGGAGCCTCCTTCACAATTTTGGTCAAATATCACTTCAGCTTCTCAATATGAAATTATATGGGATCCGACTGCAGATCAAACAGAAATGTTTGAACAAAATGAGTCTGATGAGAGTGATTTCAGCAGTGTTGCTAGTAACATTAGGGATGCTTACGTGTCAGAAAGCATACAAAATTTGGAAGCGTCAGATAAAGAAGCTAAGCATATATCTGTTAGGATAACACATTCGCAAAAGAACAGGACGCCAGAAAAGAAAAAGACACTTGTAGATAGTCCATCAGCGTTCAGAAATTCGCCGGTAATGCAACATGAAAGAGTGTGTTTGAGGAGTATTCAGTTACATGATAATATAGATATTATGGAAAACTATAATAAACAACTATGCGAAAAAGAAGACAACTGTCTGTTAGATGAAAATAGTCAAGACAAAACCTCGCTACCAGACACTGATATTGAAAATGAATTTAAGGATGGCTCCATGATTGTTTTGGATCAGGTAGGTCATTGTTCTTCGCCAGAATTCTTACAAGAGAAAAGCAGTAGTCCAGTTTGCAACAATGAGGAAAGCAAAACCCCAAAACAGGCAAACGAAGATGACGATGAGGACGAGGACTTGCTTCGCGCTACATTGTTGAGAGATTTAGCTAGAAAACAAAGTTCCATTACGGAAGAGAAACTGAAAGAAAATCGTGTACCTGTAGAAGCAAGTGAATTACGTATAGCTGATAATAAGACTGTTCATTTCAAACCCATTGAAATATCACGAACTGTAGAATCAAGTAAGAAGTTCACATCAACTAGGTCAAAAGTTAATGTTTTAACAAAAATGCCCACGTATCAGTTTTCCAAACATTCCGTACACAAGCATTACTCAGAGAAATATAAGAAATTATCTAGTCACCATTTAGATAAAAGGAAAGTCGTGACAAGATTTCATTCTGTCCGAAATCCACAACCACGAAGAGTTGTGCATTCAAATACTAAAGATAAAATAGAAGTAACTATTCCAGCATCAGCTGTACCAGGCGGTAGTGGAGAAAGAATAATTCCAGAACAACAGACTACTCAACTCAGGAGAATTGTGATAAATCTTGGTGAAGACTCTGAGGAAAGTGATGATGACAATGAAGATGGAACGTCTGCTAAAATTCCAGACCCTAAAACTGCATTTACTGTGAAGAGAGTTGTTCGTAGTTCTACTGTACCTGGTTGTGAAGCAGTTGCTACATCAGCAAAGAAATCAGTAGTCGAACCAATGAACCAGGACCTAGAAAAACAAATAGAAGCATTTTTGCAGCTCTCGAGGAAAGAAGTGGAGAAAAAACAGAACTATAGTCAATCAAATATTAGGACAGCTAAAACCGTTCTGTATCACAAATCAGCAACTACAGGAACGCCTTTGGTAAGCATTGTTAACATACAGCATGTTTGTGCATCATTCCCTTCTACCTCTTTGTTTCATTTAGCTTCTGATCCCTAACTTTGGTCAGTTTTAATTGTGTGTTCTCTTTTAGCGGCCCCACAATATTTTTTCTGGACTCTTACAATTTTGTTTTGTTTGTCTTCTAATCCCTCAGTGAAAAAGTGGACTTTATCTTTGAAATCTCTGTTTATCATCTGGTTTTTAGTTTATAACGCTACAACGTTACTTAACGATATTTTTTGCACTACACGCACTTTTGTAAAGTTGAACGTATCACAATCTGAGTTTCACTACTTTTTTTACTTCCTCTGTATCCATAACTATGTGACTTAGTGAAGTACATTGTGATCCGGGTTAATGATTCAGTGGTTGTTTATTTTTAAACCGTGATGGTGGCCGCGAAAGGCCAGGACGGAGGTAAAAGTAGGAGTTGTCAATATATTTTGAGTCCGCCCTAAGTGTATTTAAGCATGCTTCTTTTTTCACTACTTCTTCATATTATTATTATTTCCCCGTCTTTAAGAAGTTTCCTTTTATTTAACAGGGATGTTCCAAAGGTAATGCCACACTTTTTACTTTAACTGTAATAAAGGTGAGTGCAAATAACACAGTAAAGGTACACGTGTCAACTACTTTTTTTTTCTACAAAGTCCCCATTCAGCTATATAGCTTTACCCTATCGTGGAATGAAGGCATATGTGTCCTCTCTTGACAGCTTCAACAACAGTGTCTGTGTTTTCAAACCTTGTTCCGCGCAACGCGTTCTTCATTGGATCGAACAGATGGAAATCGGATAGAGCAGGATCCGAATTGTAGGGGGCACAGTCCAACTATGTTTAACTATGGCCGCCTCTGTCCTCAGGCGTGTGTACAAACAGCATTGTTTTGCGAGGAGCCTTAAGCGCATCCTCAAGAACAACTCCATCGATATCTCAAAAGACGTTATCGTGATATTGCCTGTAGAGGAAGCAGTTTTTACCTTCTTTCGCGGTAATTGTGAATGCGCCATTCCCTGCTTTATCTCTTCATCTCAGGTTGAAAATGGTTTGTAATAATCCGTGAAAGAAAACGCTCAACCGCTGCATCGTAACGCTTTAACAGTTCACAGACGATTGTTTTCTGATGTGGTTTTCGGTCTGAGATTTCGCGTATCTATCGTACGCGTACATTAGAATATCCCAGCATGATTGCTATTGCAGTTCCATCGCTAACTGACAGTTCTCCGATCAAGTGTCAAACGGTGATGTGCCTATCATGACGAATAGTGTCATTTGCGCACAGCATCGTGTCGGGGGTTAATGGCTGTGAACGGACACCCCGATCGCTTCAAATCATCCAGTTCCTCTTTTTCATGATTTGTCATTTTGATTCGATTACCCTAGCGTGCGACTGTACTCTTACCGAGTGCAGAACTTTCATATATAGCACATAATCGCTTGTGAACTTTAACCACAATTTCGTTTTCCGCCTATAAAAAATCATTGACGTCACGCTGTTTGTAACGGCTGTCTCTCACTTTCATCATTTTCACTTAACTGTTATAGCGGCACAGCCTGCCAGATGACGAAGAAGTGGACATTTCCGGTAGTATTTTTTTATTGCAATAAAAAATTCTTCTGTTAAAGTAGACTACGGAAAACATTTTCTTTTCTTTCTGTGATGCATTTATCAAGAGTAATAAAGCCTTACTTCGAAACAGTCTCAGTCTTGCGCTTAATCGGGCGCCGCCATGTTATGACGTAATCAATCTGCCGACTGCTGGTCATTAACATACAGATAGTATAGTATTTGATTTGTTAGTATTGTTAACAAGAGATTGCAAAAATGGATCGAAGAAATAGTATAAGTGGTGAAAAGCGTTTCTGTATGCCTTAACACGTCATTTAGTTCATTGAAAATTGATTTTACTTTTAATGCTTCTTTAAGATATTGATATATTTTGGTAGCTTCAACACTAATTAATAGCATCTCTTTTTTTCTGATTAAATCATAAGATATTTTCTAATAATGCTCTTTAGAACTCTTCTATTTAAAAAGAATTACCTATTTTGTCTGCAAAAAAAATGTGGGCTTTTACATCCGACAATTGTATACTTTTTTTTAAATGAATGCTAGTGAAGCATATGAATTAATAGTGCTCGTTACTGCCATCTGTTAACAATTTAACGTACTACTTGTAGCCCGTGAATATATTGAATAGTTTAAAAAAAATAATAATTGTAAAAAATAATAATAAAAGCATGTAAGAAACAAAAATGTAAATTGAAGTTACCCCTGAGTTTCGTGGAGTAAAATAAAACACGGCCTTTGATAGGATTCGAACAGCCTTAGGTGAAAGTATAAAAAGTTAAAAGTTGCGTCGCTAACCAATTGCGCCAAATTGTCAAGACATAAAAATTGACACAAACTAATGATAAGAAGATCACTGCAAGTTAAGACTGCCCCCTGTCATTGTTTCAAGCAATTTCTGTTATTAAAAACATGTTTTGGTGTTTTAACTTATGTGTTCTGCAGATTTACACATTAATTATTTTGTTAAGTGATGATGTGAATGTTCTTTCTCTTTCTTGTTTTTTTGTCTTCAAACTTCTGAATAAGGAACGTAACATAGGGTGAAGCATATAGCTACGGAAATATTACGAATTGATTACGTCAAACCAATCAGAAGATGATTTTCGTTGTATGACGTAGGAGATTGAATTCTCAGTATTTCATGCTATATTTCTACGTAACGGATAACCATAGCGCTGAAATTAAAACAAAAACTTTATATATTGTTTAATTTATTGTACATAAACAAGTTGTAAAATATATAAGGACGGTGAAAACTGAAATGTCCATTATGCACTTGTATGCGCCAGATATCCAACTTGCTGGACCCTAATTCCTCCCTTGATATCTTGCTTGTGGAATGAGGGAAAAAAAGGGGCATTACTTTTTGAACAACCATTGTAGTTATTTTTATTATTATTCCTGAATTATTACGCTATAAACATAGGCACTCTTACCTTTACTTTGTTATTTATATACCTGCATTTTCTACTGTCTCTCTAGTACGTATAACTAAACCCTGTTTATAGCAAAAGTTCGCATCGCAGTGCTTTGTGTGGTGGTAATTTTCGTCTCATACAGGGTGATTCTCTCGCTAAAGATCCCTGTCTATAAAAATGTTTGTTTTTGAGATAATGGTGTGCAAATTCATGTACATATACAAGGTAACCAAAAAAGATTTTGCCGTCCTAGAGCAGTGATTAACAAAGAGCAATAAGTGAACGGTACGTACCTTTAGGTTTCCAAGTAAGCTCCATCAGCATCCAACACCTTTTTCTAACGTTTCTTCAGCTGCTGCGCAATACCCTGGTGATAAAAGTCGGCGGTCTTCGAGGCAAAGAAATCCGTGAGTGCGTTCAGCAGGTCTCCCTCATTGGCGAAGGATCTCCCACGGAGGTGGTTGTCGAGGGAATGAAACAGGTGGTAATCTGTTGGCACAAGGTCCGGTGAATATGGTGTATGGCACAGTGTCTCCCATCCAAATTGCTGAAGATTCTCCCGGGTCCTCTTTACCACATCTGGCTTGGCATTGTTGTGGAGGAACAGCACACCCTTGCGATTCTCCAATGTCAGCTCCTTCTGCCGCAATGCACGGTGCATCCTTTGCAACTGCTATGAGTAGAGGTCAGCAGTGATAGTCTGACCAGGTGGAAGGAGCTCGTAATGTACCACTTGGCGACAAGACCACCATACAGAGAACATAACCTTTCGTGGGTGCAGAGGTGGTCTTCGAGGTGTGAGGAATAGGATCACGTGGCGACAACCAATATCTGGTACACTTGGGAGTGTCATAGAGGACCCACTTTTGGTCACCAGTGAGCAAGTGATCAATTATGGGTGCGTTCAGGTGCCGAGTGAGCAAGGACAAACAGGTTGTGTCACCCGTTGTTCCTTGTTGGCTGCCGACAATGTGTGGGGTACCCACTTCCTTAACCTTTATGACTTCCCTATCCCATTCAGATGCAGTCTACCTTTAAGCGGAAACATGGAACCTTTCTGCAAGTTCATCACACGTTAGACCACTATATTCCTCGATGGCTGCTTTCAGGGCCTCGTCATCCAACACATGTGGTCGTCCACTGCGAGGTTCAACAGCAAGGCTCACATCTCCCGAACGGAATTTCTGGGCAGCTGACAGGCCCACTTTCAAGTCATACAACAAACACACGCGAACAGCTGCTTCGATATCTCCATTTCTCTTTTACACTGGACGAGCCATGACTGCTGTGTGTGAGCACCGTGCCTGTATTACTGAAGGTCGATGGTCAGACTAACTACCAATCGCTTGGCAGGCACGTGCGTCAAAAAAGCATAAAGCCCTACGGCATGTAATGGTCTTGTCCAGTGACTTTCATTTGCCTTATTTCCGTGTCCCCATCTCGAAAGTTGTGAGTCGAATGTTGCATGAGTAACAATATACATAGTAAAAAAAGTTATCTAAAGAAGCTTTGCGAACCAGATCTCCCGATCTAACACATGCCGACTTGTTTCTTTGGTGCCTACTAAAGGTCAAAGGGTACAAAATTAACCCTCATACAATCGAAAATCTCAGAGACGCTTTACGCCAACATATTCAAGCCGTTAACGTTGACACTTGGTGAAAAATATCAGAAATTTGAGAAACATATTCAGGTGTGCTTGGATGTGCAAGAGACCATTTTCAACATTCATTGTGAGCAGATCCTGTTTTCCATCGTTGAATGTATGTGCATATAAATTCTCAAGTCATTTTCTCAATAATGTTTTTCTAGACAATTGTTTGGGACCTCAAACTATAGAATCACCGTGTATAAAAAATAAATCTAAGAGAGAGAGAGAAAGTAGGAAGTATGTAAAGTGAAAGCATAAATTTGTATGATTTCTGATATTTTCTTCTAACAAACTTTCTATCAGTTTGGAAAGTGAAGACCGCTACCTGTTCAGAGAAAAATTAGTTGCCAGAACTTTAACCACACACCTAATAAAATCCCAATTTCAGTATTGCATCCTTAAATATAAAATGTTGTCAAGATAATTGCTGTAGAAGACGTTGTAGAGTCTTGATGATTCCCCCTAATTTCAGGTTCGTAGTTACCTGAGGCATAAAAGTAGTTAAGAACCGTAACTTTTTCCACTGTCTGTCAGTGTAGAGGTACTAGTGTCACGTTCATGATTGATGAATTGTTATTAACGTCCTAAATGAGCTGGTATTCTAATAACGGGACCTACAGTTTTTAGTAAAGTGGACTCCGAACAACTCCGTTCATTGAAACCCGGAGGCAATTGGAGTATGAAAGTGTTGCTGCAAATAAATATTGCATATTTTTCGTCTTTTGTTTCCAGTTGCAGGTAGAGATTATAGATTAGCTAGTGTCGGGCCCGCTTTTGAAATATTCGTAGACGTGTCAATCCAAGACAAAATTAAGCTGACCAGACCGCTCACTCTGGGATTTTGATCAAATTTGGCAGACATGTAGCTCAGTATCTAGATAGTGACCAGCAAAAATTTGGGCCGAGGATGGGCATTCGGGGCATAAATATGCCACTTTCGATTTTTACATATGAAGTCAATGGAAACGTGTGTTTTGAAGGACACACCAATTAACATAGCCCGATTTTGATGAAAATTCATATGTAGTCAAAATTATAGCTTCTGTAGTCAACAAATAACGACAAGGAGACCCGAGAAGGATTGAACGTAGAGAGCAAGTAAGTGGTAACAGAGTAAGGAAAACTCCTTTTCTTTTACAAACTGTTAAATATATTGAAAGCAAATTGCTATTAATAGATACTGGACTGGAGGGTATAACGAAAAAGACCACCATCTTGAAAGCGGCCATCTTGACTGTTTCAGTATTTTAAATAGTAAGCGGGTCAAGTGATATATCAATCTGTGCTGTGGAATGTTCCAAGAAACCACGTACCGAAGTTAGTTTTGGAATATAACTAGTCCTGTACAACAAATGACTCTTGAAATTGACCTGGAGAATGTGGACGAATCATGAGAAAAAGTTTTCTGTTGAAATCGTTGAAGGAATGAAAACCAAACGGCCACATGAGTATTTGAATTGAATTAAAAAATTCTTTATTTAAGCGGGCGAGGTTCAGCCTATGGCTGCTCTGCCACCTAACCCTTAACATTTGTCAACATAGAGGTAACCTATAATGTAACTGTTTGGTTTCTCTTCTTTGAACAGTTTCAACAGAAAATGTTTTTTCATCATTCGTCTTACACATTCTCCAGATCAGTTTCACGTGTCGTTTTGTCGTACAGGATTAGAGTTATGCCAAAACTAACTTCGTCATTAGGTTTCTTGCAACATTCCAGCGCGGATTGATATATCACATGACCTACTTACTATTTAAAAACATTGAAGCAGAGTCAAGATGCCGCAGAGGTCATTGTCATTATACCCTCGAGCATATATCCATTATCAGTATCCATTAATAGCAATTTGCTATCAATATATTGTAAAAGAAAAGAGTTTTTCTTACTCTGTTATCGATTTACTTGCTCTCTACGTTCCAGCTTTCTCGGGTCTCCTTGTCGTTATTTGTTGACTACAGAAGCTATAATTTTAGCTGTGAAGGTTTACCTAGCCACTGTACCTAATACGAATTTTCATCAAAATCGAACCCTGTAACTTGGACCAAGTTTCCCACTCACCTGGAAAACCTGGAATAGTCAGGGAATCCAGCTTAGCACTAAAAAGTCCTGGAAAAATCAGGGAATTTGATACCTTATTATTTGAAGTTCATTTAGCTACAGCAGGCATTTAATGTTAGATCGTTTTTGAAATGACTTGGAGGCTAATGTGCCAACCATGAAGCAATTTAAGAAAAGAATACAGTGAAATATTTTGATGTATCTTTATTTTCCCATGGAATTATGATATATATACAAAATGGGGTACCTGGAAATTTCTGAGTAGTAACCTGGAAAAGTCAGGGAATTTGATCTTTGCAAATGAGTGGGAACCCTGTTGGTCCAAGACCGTATCCCTTGTAAACACGCTCCCATTGACTTCACATGTAAAAATCGAAATTGGCATATCTTTGGCCGGGTGCCTATCCGCGGCCCAAATTTTACAGGTATTGGGCTACATGTCTGCCCAGTTCGATCAAAATCCCAGAGTGAGTAGTCTGGTCAGTTCCTAGTGAGTTGAAGTAGCCTATCATAGTCGTTATTTACATTTTGGTGGAATACTATGGGATGATCATTAAAACCTAATGGCGAGGTTAATAGTAATTGAGAGATTATATTCAATTTGTAGCATGAATTGTTCTGTTGGAAATAAAATCAGACACAACTTCACGGTCCCACAGTCTAAATCTTGCCTTGACCAACAGCGTGTTTTCGTTTAATTAGATGTTGCGTGATCAGCCAACAACTCCTGTCACCGCTTTATCTGGCTTTCTTGACTGGATTCCGCTAGGTCTTTTTTAAAAAATATTTCCAGTTTCCCCTCACGATGTTGGGTCAATACTCAAAATCCATGAACATTCACCGGAAATAGAACTTGAGTATACCATTGGACTAACCAAGAACAGATTGAAACCTAATGGAGTAAAAGTTTTCTCCCCTGTCGTCATCGATTAAATTAGGTTCGGTTGATGGTGTATTAGTGTTACATGCACGTATGAGACACACCTACAAAAGAGTGGTGAAAACATACATAAATGTTCACACAATTTTCAAACGTGTAAGCTTGACACTATACTCTAGTTACACAGTTCATTTGTACGTGAAGAGTTAAATAGATATATAGAATCATTGGTTATAGGGCTGACCCAGCTCTCACAAGTTTCGGGAATTGCTTTTGGTAGTAAAAGTAATTAAAATCAGCTAGGTTTACTCAGTCCCCACTTTGTGGGTACTGTGCCCGTCTTTATGGACGGAAGTGCTTTTAACTGTGCTTTACGAACATCATCTGCTGATCCCTATCCCTCTGCCAAGTGTGATCAAAAGAAGCTATCCACGACGTTGATAGGTTGTTAATACAAAATACAGAAAAATTGTATTTACTGCTTGTTCAGGCAGTGTAAGTAGTCTGAAGAAGGACTCTTTGTGTTAAAACTTAGGTTGGGAAGCTTGTTACATAAGCAATTAATCGAATTTCTGCCGTACTTGTTTCTGAGGATGTGTGTATTTCGGAAATAGTATTCAGTTTGTGGCTTTGTAATCCGTATTCCGAAACTATAGCTGGTAGCTGCATGGTTCCGTTTGCATTAGCTGTTTCGTGCGGGATCATGAACGAAAATGCATTAGTCGTAATAATTTATTGTTCACTCCTAATATTGACCGCTATTTAATAGTGCCTTCTATATTAAATATGGTTCTGTATACTTGAACTGAGAGTGTAGAAGTCGTCGAAAATAAACACCATGCGAAAAATTCGAAATGAATAATTTTGTCTGAAACTTAATAAAAATTTCTCTGCTACAATTTCGCAGGCTAATTACTCTTTCACTCATGCATTAAAGTTCTTCGTCTTTTTTCCGAGAATAATTTGTCTCGTGAGTTCGTCTCGTAGCAGAAATTCATTTAAATCGTTAAGTGGCAGATTAGAAAATTGAAGTTAGTTGAAAATGATTACCTGTGTTGTCCCAATACACGTCATCTTGTATTGTTTGTTTTTGCATGTTTTGTTTGTGTTAAACAATGTGCATTTTTTTTTCTTATCACTTTGTAAGTCGTCAGTTCAGTCCTCGTCATTAATTGATTATAGAATCTCAAGTCATCCATTGCAGTAGTAGTAGTTAATTTTCCTTGCTTTAATAAATTTTTAAAAATCACAAGCCGTGCTCTAGTAGCTAACGTCGCTACTTGAGATAACCACTGAGGAAGCACGTAGGTTTATCCTGCTGCCAGTCATCCTTCCTGAGGTTGTCCTCGCTTTTAGAAAGTTATGACGGGATGGTGCCTAGAATAAGGCCCAGAAACGGAAATTCATGTACTTTTTAAAAAAATAATCAAACGTTTATGTTTAATATTTTAAATAATTGTTACAGCCTTAGAATGTACTGTGCTAGAAATTGGAATTACAGTTTAATTTATTTGCTTTTTTCCCAGGCTGTGCGACATTTGCCACAGAAGCAACAGGAAGAATATAGGCGTTTAAAAATGGAAATAGCCAAAAGAGAAAGACTAAATCAACTGCGGAAGGATAGTCCTGTGTCGTCTCCACCATCTGCCTCAAGGTCTGATCATAAAGCACATTTGTGCAAGGATGTCCATGTTACATCAGTGTCACGGAACTCGGATGGTGAATATGTGCAAAAAAGTATTTCTAAGTCGACGTTATCACCAAAACCGGATCTCCATGATCGTTTGCGAAAAGAGTGTCACGACATATCATCGCCGCCTGTTGAGTCTCGGTTGTATGGTGAAGAGTATATTCGTAAACAAACTTCTCCATCAGTGCTAAAATCACGTCATGAAGACTATCGACAGAAAAGTGAAAATAGTTTACGGAATAATGATAGCCGTGTAACACCAGAAGTGTCACCTAGATCAGATCACGAAAGACGTGCAGAGGCTGATAGTCCTAGACAAAAGAGAGTATCGCCAAGATTGGAAGATGAACATATACGAAAGCGTTTAAAAATGGATTTTGAATTTCCAGGATCGTCACAAAAGTTAGATTCTGAGAGGAATTTACCTACAACTAGCGAAGCTATACCGTTACCAGCACCAACTTGTAGCAATATCACATCCCTAAAAGAACATCCTTATAGCTGTGCCATACCCTTACCAGAACCTCCTAATAGCAATGCCATACCTTTACCAGAACCTCCTAATAGCAATGCCATACCGTTGCCAGAACCTCCTGGTACCAATGCTAGACAGTTACCAGAAGCTCTTAACTATGATATAACGGTACCAGAGCCTCCTTGTAGCAATAGAATACCATTGTCAGAACCTCATTGCAGTACTGACACACCGTTACCAGAAGCTCCGTGCAGCAACGCCATACCATTACCAGCACCATCTTCAAAGTTAGATATTCAAGACGAGAGAGTTGACAGATCTTTGGTACCAGTTGTGTCATCAAACGTATGTGTTCAGGAATATTTACCAAAGGATGTTTCGTTATCACCAACTCTATCGCTTAGTGGAGAAGAGTTTCGTATGATTAATAGTGCCATTATAATACCACTACCATCACCAGCAGGACTATACGAAGAAGAGAATTCGCGAGTGGATAGCTTTCCTGATGAATCCCATTCTGAATTACAAGTTACCGTTATCGAAGCACCCTGTGAATCATTAAGTGGAAGGATGGAAGATATACCTGCTGGTAGTATACAGAAGGATAGTACAGCTTCCCCAACAAATGAAAACAACTCGGCTTCACAACATGAGGTGCTATCTCCGTTACAGCGTGCTCCTCTCAACTTGAATCCTTCAGAAGGGATTGATGGTGCTAGCGAATCTTGTCCGATTCAGATAGGTAGTGCGAAATTGAGCTTTTCAGACATTTCTAGTCGTGCTGGTGACATGAAAACCTCAGAAGTGTCTGTACCGGAACATTCTTCACATGAAATAGCAAGTAGCGTTGATGACGATTTATCAGAAGATGAAAACATTCTACGAGAGATGTTACTTCAGTCGCGGAGAAAGAAATTACAGAAGCAAGGAATTACGATGGTGAAGGATGAAAATTCAGAAACTGATAAAGAAAGTACTGCGAAAAGTGAGGAACATGTGAGTGATAAAACAAAGGTGCAGGATGGTATTTTTCCATCTGATCCAGTCGAAAGCACAACAGTTCCGATTTCTAATCAAGGAAAACTGCATCAGGAGACAGTGAAAGATTCTGTGTTGAGAGACAGAGGCAATCGAAGTCGCGAAGAGGAAGAAAAAACTGTTCCAGTAGAAGGTGCTAAACGTAAACCCCTGAGTGAGGAACATGTTCGCTTAGATGAGCTGGAATCAAAAGTAATTTCTGAAAGGTAATGTTTTCCTCATAAATATGTAGCACTTATAAATATTTAGCTAGAAATTTGTTAGCTGCCCAAACAAAATCGATGGTTTATGCTTAAAAGTAGGTAGTTACTAAAACTCATTCAATTGCTTACCTTGGTCAGCTTCAGAGACGAACAAAGGTAATAGTATATATACATTCTGTAAGCGTGTCATTTAATACTCAGGACTGATTCCAATAGTCAGTGTGGTACAATAATATAGTTAATGCGAAATAAATTTCCTGAAAATTGTACCGGAAACTCATTCCCGCCAAAAAGTGCAACTATTAAATACGTTTCAGTATCAGTATTTTGTCATTAGATTGTTTAAATTTTGTAAGACCAGACTTAAATCTCTAGTTCCGTCCGTTGTTTCGTTATTAAATTAATATTAGAGATCCACACACAGTTGGAATACGCATACACTTTTTTTTTAAATGCATTTTTGGACCCTTACAGAACTTCAGAATTGAATTTTGCTTAAGATTTTTAACTCTCGTATGGTGGAGATCTAATTTCTTTCGTCAGTATTCATAACAAGGTACATTTTCTTCTCATTCCTGGTAATAATAAAGAACGGATTATAAAAGTAAGCGAAATTACGGGACGATATTTTAGGGATAACATGCTCTTTTCCAAACGAGCTGAAGTGCCTTATTGAAAGAAAATTCCGGAAATGTTTGATTTTCGATAAAGTCGATCTTAAAAAGCTAGAAAGCCCAAGAAATTTGAGTCTAGATTTTTAATTAAGGTATAACGTTTTGAAAGTCAGTTTGTAATTAATTCATTTTGGGTCAACCACTGCGAGAAGAAATTAGACTAAATCTTCCAATGTATAGTGTAGAATTGCGTGGAAACGAATGCATGTATAATGTGTCCTTGTATACATCCTTGTTTCGTGATATGATAAACGAACGACGAATTTTGCACCATAACAGAACCAAATCGCAAAACATTTAAAAAAAAAAAAAAAAAATCTGATGTACTAATATTTTCATAAAATATTATTTTCTCCCATGTTCTGGCAACACTCACAGAAGGTTGATTACAAATTTCTAGTGTCCACTTGTGTCTTAGGTGATTAAATGTAAACATATTTGTAGATTTCTCTTACGTATTTCATTGTACGTACACGTATAAGCATCTTGATTTACAGCTAAAAACACATTACACATACAGTTACCCTGTGTTAAAAGTGCCTGATACAGAAAAGCTTCGCATTGAACTAGATAATATTTACAAGGGCAGATATGTAGGTAAGTTTGAATTTGTAATACTGACCCTCCGTGCGTTATACCATGTGTTTAAATTTACGTCCTATTCCTAAACATTTTACCTGATTCATCTACAATTAAGTTTTATGATTCCAAACCTCTGGTATTGGCACACAAAATATCAGTTGCTACTTTTGCCTTGTGTACTCATCAACATTCTGAAATATTACTGGGCCATGGATTAGCAATTGAGTTTCAGTACGGCATATTTTCGTACGTTTCCCTGTTTAGGGTGATTTATATATTTATAAAATATTAGTCATGTGAATAGCCAAAAATGAAAGATTATTAAGCTCAGGTTATTATTTTGATACGAGAGGAAGTCATACCGAGCCTCCGTAGCTCAGTGGTAAAGCGTAGCATTCGGGAGGTTGTAGGTTTGATCCCCGAGGCCAGCTATACTATCGTGAGATTTTTCCTCAGTCACAACAGGCAAATTCCGGGACGGCACCTTCAACATAGGCCCTGGCCCTCACCTTCCCGAATCTTTTCCCCTCTCTATCCCGCCCTAAAGGCTATAAATAAAATTAAGTTCAACGAGGGGAAATTAAATATTCGCAGTCTATTTATAAAATTTATTAGAACTCCAACAGAGAACTTAGACACAGTTTTTCTACATTATACCCCTACTTGTCAATGCATTTAGTCCAGCATTTCACGTATTAGTTTATTCCCATACAAAAAGAAAGACGTATGTCGAGGTTTACCTTCATCTATTGTTAAGTAAACTGAGCAGTATTTCTCTCTATCCAAACGAGCTTCAAGAGCACACAAGTCCCAAAGTATAAAACTTTTACTACTTAAAATGCCATAGGTAGAAGTCAAAGGATGTTTAGAAATCTGTGCGTTTGGTGAGAGTTAAGGTAGATCTAAGTTTTTAATTGATTTGTCAATCACTAAGGTACCGCATCTTTCACGTGTTGATTTGTGCCTAATGCTTGTTCTACTGTTTTAATTTTTTTTCAATCCATTCGTGAATACGCCGTTGCGGTGAAGCATTTTCTCCACAGTACGTTAAATATCTATAGATTCCAGTCCCTGATACATCTTCAGTTTCTACAAAGAGGACACCGAAATCAGATTGCTTACTGATTGAGAAAGTAATGAAAGTGAAGAAAATATCCATTAAACTTTGCTTCAGGTCAATTTTTTTTCAATAACATTAAATTAAAGGTTACTAAATCTTAGGAAGTCTGTGAAAATCGCGGAATCCCCTGTTAAAATAATTTCGACGTACTTTCAAGACAAAAAAAAAAAAAAAAAATAGGAAATTATTCGAAATATACAAGAAAAATATTGTGCTATATTTATTTATTAGAAATGTATAAAACAAAGAGTGTATAAAATTGCATATTTTTATTAGGGCATGAGTGTGAAAAACGATCCTTGCATCATCATGTATGTAGGGCGAGCTTCATTATTTCCAGGTTTCATCCTAACAGATTTTTGGCAGGGAATATTGTCTATTATACAGTATTTCATACTTATAAATGCTACACTAGTAGTGCGTCAGAAGCAAGAATGATTCACCAAACCATTGTATTGTATTCGTGTGGTGCAATCGTGATTCTTTTGAGTATTAACAAGTTGTGTAACTTCTTTATTTGTAACTGCTACAACGTATTATATCTTATTGCTACTCTTTTATTTAACAAATAAGAGAGAATACACTTTTGTAATTTCTAATACATATCTTTACATGCAATAACATAACGGACATGGTACAATATTTATATGTGGATGTATCGTGTTTTCAATCAGACAACGTGCACAAATTTAGCCACCTGATGGACATTTTCAAATATTAAAGCTAAGGTCATTTTGAGTGATGTTTTGTGTTCCATAATATCATTGTTTGTTGGATAGTATAAAAATATGGAATTTTAACTAATTAGTCTTCTTTTATTTGTTTACATAAATTCAGGATGTGTTTGAACACGAAATGCAACAAGTTTCAACTTTTAACCTGTCACATTAGATTAATATACGGAGTTGGGTGTGGGAATTGGGCTATTTTATTGCAGTAGTGTTAATAACATTATATTTACACCTTTTTCTTGTTCTTGTAGGGTCAATTTTGCGGAGAGCCTATCGACAATAGCTGGCCTTTTGTATAAATTTGAAGACGAAAGAATAGGAATTGCCAGAGCTGAACGTGAAATTAAAAATCTGGAACATATGTTAAAAAGAGCACAAACAGTTCTGAAATCTAAGAAAAAGCACGTAGAACAAATTTCCAATCAAATAGGAGAGTCTAAACAACGTGCTTTTTTTCATCAAAAGAAATGCAAAGAATTTGCAGCTTGTTGCCGTAAATTAGGTACAAAATTAAAAGGGTCTAAGTATAAGTTGCCTCCGAAAGGTACGGAGTTAGTGCAACTCAAAATTAAGGAGGTATCTGAGGGCTATAGTCGATGTAAATTTAAAAAGGAAGGTTCGTCTGAGGGCAATACAGTGCGTTGTAATGCTCAAGAGGAAAGTAGTTCTGTAACGGAGCAGAATTGTTTGGCTGAAAAAGGAAGTAGTGATGTACAGATGACAGTCCTACAAAATAGTCCAGACCTTACGGTTACCAATGCTGTTCCTATTTCTTCTAGTCATGGACCTAAAAAATCAAATTCGTCACGTACAACAAGTGATGCAAATCTTAGAAGAAAAAGAAAAGGTGGTGTTTTGACTGGATCTTCTCGTAAGTTCAAAAATGATGCCACAAAGTTACCAAAGGTTAGTGAGAACAATAATAATTCTTCAGTGCCAGAAGCGGGTTGCTCACAGCAGTTATTAACAGAAAAGGATAATACGGATTCCCATATGTCAAAAGTGGGTGATCAGTTAGCAATGCAGATACCAGGGACAGAGCAGCTAGAAGAACATGCAGAACGAAAACAGAAGTCGAAATCAGCAAAACATTCCGTATACTTCGGAAACTACCGGTCACCTTTGGAACATTTTCAGTCTAGCAGGTAAGCATATATGATAGAAAATACGGTAAATTTTACTTGTCAGTAGGAAACTTAAAACCGTGATCGATTGAACTGTTGTTAACGTCCTAAATGACCTGGTTGACCTGAGGATGGGACCCGTAAAGTAAGTTCCAAACCACTCTGTTCAGTGGACCTTAGAGGGATTTTAATCCGTAAGCGCGCGTATAGAAAGCGAACGCGCAACTTGTCTACCAACCCGAGGTCACATACCAGTCTGTTTTGTTTTATGTAGCGAAAACTCCTTTCATTTCCCAAAAGATGATCAAATAATACTAGTCTCTAATCTTATTCTGAAATGTTCCATATTTTCAGAATATTAACCATATATGACCGTACGAGTCAAAATAATTATGCTGGATAGAACTCTGTTCTTACCAGAATTTCAAACTGGAGACGGAACGGGCGTAAACCTTAGTGCTGGTTCCGCTGTATACTTTTCTCTTATCGACACTGGAGTGGGTGTCCATTGATGGTTAGGGATTAGTATGAGTGGTAGAAGTCGAGATTCCAGGTTTTCTGTTACGTATTCTGTTTCAGAAATTTATTTTGGAAGGGATCTCTACTGTTAATACCAACACTGGCGAACACTTCTAAAATCTTTAATTTTCCCTATTATTTTCCTTACCTTTGGACCTTCACATTTCGTATTTCTTTTCTAATTCATCGCTTTTCTTCATATATTTATTTATTTTTAAGTAAAGAAGTACATCCTGATAACAAAATAATAATAAGCCGTAGCTCAAGATATTTATCTTGAGCTAAGGCTTATCATTATCAGGTAGCAAAACATGAAAGTAAAAATTTACATTAAAACTACCATTGGTAGGAGTCATGGGAAGCTTACATGAGTCTTACTCTTACCGATGGTAATTTTAATGTGTTTTTACTTTCATGTTTTGCTACCTGATAATGACAACGCATGATTGGATCAGGCGAAATATCGCGACGTATGGCTTTTTTAATATGACCAAGTAGTCATGTGCTATTTACTTAGAGAATTCGAGATGACGACACGTGGGTTTTACGTAGTTGATATCATTACGTAATTTTCCTTTTATTTTGTAGCCAACCTTTTTTCCCCACTTGGACATTTTCGGGGCTGTACATTGTGAGCATTTAATATTTTTATAGTTTGTTCTGAAGAAATGTGTACTTTTAACAAACAAACAAATGAATGAGGTCGTATACTGGATTATTTCTTTAATGCATGCAATGAGATTTGAATATTTTTAAAAACATATTACTTTTACGTTTTATTTACGATCTTAAAAAAATAATGACAGAAATATGTATCACATATTACTAGGATTTTATTCACAAAATCTAAAACTGGTTTTAACACAATAACACCTGTATGGTGCACCCAAAAAAGAGCTGAAAAATCGATTATAAGATACACAATTTTATTTCACTGATTCCAAGAATTCTCTTCGTGTTCACTAAATCACTTTTGAATACGAGAATGCAGAAATAGAATCAGAGAATATATTTTATAGATTGTATTGCCTCCGTACATAATAATGTTTATTATTAATAGTAGTAGTATTACGACCGAGCTGCCGTAGCTCAGTGGTAGAGCGTTGGCGTTGGAGTAGCATTCGGGAAGAGGTCGTGGGTTCGATCACAGCGGCCGACCATCCTGACAGGTTTTTTCTCAGTCACATCAGGCAAATGCCGGGATGGCACCTTCAGCATAGGCCCTGGCCGACACCTACTCATATCATTTCCCCTCCCCTATCCCGGCCTGAGCTTTAGATTCCTAAAGACCATAAATATAATTCATTCACAAAGTAGTAGTACGAGGAAGTGTTCTGTTAGGAACCAAGAATAGAGACTATTCTGATGTGTTAAGAATGGGGCCTACAGTTTTGAGTCCGAATCTCTTGTGTCTAAGCTCCTCATTTAGCTCATTGCCACTGGCTGTTGACACAACTTGATCGGTGTATTATTAATTCAGTCCATATTATATTCACACCGTACAATGGAATCCATCAAATTACACACAACATGGTTCTTTAGAAGATGGCTGCGATAAAGTGTGTTCATGTTCCCTAGGTACGACATAATTTATTGCTAATAGATTGCGAGTCACTTCCAGGAAAATGTTGGCGGAAGGAATTGACATATATCCAGTACGATGTTTAATATTCTACCATGACCTGAATTTGGTATAATATGAAATGATCACACAAAGTTTACCATATTTAGTTAACAGATATTACTAGTCAGTAATCGCAAACTAAGATTAAAATCCTTAAAACTAGGCAAACTTCATGTGCGTGTAGTGCGGATTAGAAGTTCTTAGTGAGAGAATTTGGATAGCGATTTACGTTATTTTCTTACTGTGCCCCTAAGTGCACGTTGCAACTTCCATGGCACGAACCGTCAACTCAGTTTTTGTGAATTCGACAAAAAATTGCCTTTTTGTGTGGCTTGTCAAATTCTCGAACAATACTGCTTTATATGCCTACCTCTGAGATGTTTGCCTCGTTTCTTCTTTTTGAGACTCTCGTTAAACTCAACATGAGTTCGTGCCATGCTGTCGTTTATACATTTTTCAGATCCGCTTGTTTCCTTTAGTTTAATTTATCCTCCCGAGTATTTGCATTTACTTTAACTCACATTTCTTTTTTTTTTTCTTTTTTTTTTTTCATTCCATGCCAACATAAGTGATGACTACGGAAGATTGCTTGCTTGCTCAAGGTGGCAGAATCCCAGCTGGGCATGGATGTTTGTGAATTTTAGAAACTTAACTGCTAATGGAATCGAGAGGGGCCGAAGTCATTAGTTACTTAAATGGCCCAAAAATAGAAGTCAAAAAGTGGCAGTGTAGTGAATTTACAGATCGCCATGAAAGGAAATGGTAAATCACGATTGATCTACCTTGCCCGAAAACCATCGGGTCATATCCTGAGCTCCGGACAGAACACCAGTCATTATAATCACAGTACATAAAAGAAACTGCGTATGTCATGTTTCAATTAAATTTCATAGAAAGAAAAGTCCGTACAACCGAGTCGCTATTAGTGGACCCTTATTTTTTTGTTTGGTCCTCTTACTTCAAATTTGCCTGTTTCTCTAGCACCACAGTCAAAACAGATAGAGAAAGGAAAATTGATTTAAGAGAGTTCAGTGATTTAGATGTATTTCTAGTATGGTAAGGCTACTTTTTTTTTTAACTATGCATTGTCTCTAAGGCACCCTAACGCCTAAACGAAAGCAAAGAAAAACTGATTTCAGTTTTTGGTTCAACTACCTTCATTTCCACAGTCGTTTAAAATCAGGTGGTACCACAACCTTTTCTCTCGGTATTTTTACGCTCGGAAGTTGGACTCATTCGGATTTGTAGTATTTTGGAATTTTCCGTATTTTCTTGATATTCACTTCTGACACCCCACAAATGTGCAAATCGTCACTAAAACGTTTCTTCCTTCTTCTTTTTTCTATATACACTTCAGTACATTGTCATCGGGCCAGCCCTAACTTTATACTGTAAACGTATTTGTGCTTGTTTTTATTTCTAGGATCTCGGACCATGACAGTGATAGAAGTTCCTGGGTAGATCCTCAAGTCGTGTTCTGTCCTTTTGATCTAACGGGGATTTGTAAGGATGAAGACTGCAAATATCAGCATCAAAAATGTCGTAAACAATAGTAATTACTTCATCTATTTATATTCATTTACTTTATTTTTTCAATAGAAAATTTCTTTTGAGTTCAACAGTTCATTAATATATGGAACATGCAAATGATGCATTATAATTTTGTTTTGTAGTACTTTCATATATTTACTTGAAATGTTAAGTTAGTTAATATATATAAAGTGACTTCTCTAGTCTTTGTTGACTTTCGAAAAGCTAAGAAGATGCTTTAAATATAACATTTGCCAGTTTTGCATGTTGTGTGTATGTGTATGACCACTCTTTTTCTGTACCAGAGTCTGCTCAATTTCTAATTTCAGGAAAGGAGATAGGGGATTGCAGCTTGGCTGATAACAGACAAAAGGTAATCCAGTTTATTATTTTCTCATTTCTTGAAAATGACCATTTGTGTTTGAATTGTATTTGCGCGAATAATTACGAACGCAGTGACGTTCACAACTAATTAGAACAGTCACTTTTTTTTCTCGAATAGAACTGCGGATGATCCTTGGATTCACTATATAATACGAATGTATGTATCTTACTACAAAGTCTGTTGTGGTCCACACTTACAAATCAGAGAATGTGCTTGAAGTTCGTGATGCGTGCATTCGAATCAATCATTCCTACGTAATGCTCGACATGTCTTGTTACTGTTGAAATGTGATTAAAGGCTTGAGAATATTTCCGTACACAGTTGTCATATTCGACTGGAATCTGTTCAGTCATTCCTTCGTCATTCTCTAATATGTTTTTTATAACTGAGTAGCGTGTTTCGTATGTACTTTGACATTTGTAATACTGTCAAATCGTTATGTGTGCTTCTGTGCATCACTATCTAACGTATGCCTGCAATCAGCCCAATAATTCCTACGTAATGCTGGAAGATCTGTTTAATAATTTAGTGGCAACTATAAATAGTTGAATATTCTAATGTGGTTCAAGTCTTAAGAAGGGTTGAGCCCTGTGTAAACATAATAAGTTTGAAGCGTTCTCAGAGGATGTGCAAATGTTAGTTTTAATAATGGAGCCTCGTTACAATGGAAGCGGTAAGCTGAAAGTTATGGTGTGGCAAATACACTTACACCATACCATTATGGTCATTTATACCAATTTTGAAAGGAAAGGTTCTTAAATAATGCGTGGACATGTGTTGTTCTTAAATTACCATTTTACCATAGAAACCATACAACTTCTTACCAATTTCAAACGTTTTAAATCTCCTTCAACGCAGTTTCTACCGCTGTGGGGGAATTGATCATCGGTCCAGGAACCTCGGAGGAGTTTTGTTTAAAAAAATACAAAGAACACATAAGATGTTTGCTCGCTCAGCTCAATAAATCGATTGTTCTCATCCTTTTTCCCAGCACTTTAGCGAATAGAAATTTCGAGAATTTTCCGCTACGTTTAAGTTAATTGCCTCTAGAACCATCATCTTTCTGCACTAGGAAAAAAAAAAATCCACTCCAGGGTAATTCTCTTAACATCTTCAGTTCAGAATAGACTAGATTACTAGACTAACAACTAATCTCGAATTGCACTGTCTGTTAAGTGTCTACTGTAGATGTATAAAGTAGTAGCATAGCTATCATAGTACCGTTAATTAGTCAAACTCCAGTTGAAACATATACAGATTCTGTAGCCCATACCGTAATGTTGTGGACTTTGGTTCAGCAGTGGGTAGGCACGCGGTTTCGAACTCCGCCACCGACCTTCCTGACAAATAAACGTTCTTTCCTAACAATCTGGGATCTAGACATGGTATATATGTTCTGAAAGTACACAACCAGAAGAGTATAAATGTGGAATCCTAGCGGCAGACGGCAAAGGGTATAGAAGTTATGAGGGTTTAAAGGTAACAGTGTAGTCTATGGAAAAACACATATTTGCCACATAGGAGTAATTTCTATTGATTTAATCTTTTTCAAACAAACATACGTAATTTATGACACTCAAAAACACATTATCGTCCATATATTAAAAAGCAGACTACAAAAAACTGTTTTATTTCAACTTGAAACAGGGTATTTTATGGGAAATCAGTTCAGGCTGCTGATCATTCGAAAGTTCTTCTTCTGGACTCATGGTTACCAAAGTCTTTCCAATCAAACTGTCCCCGACTCCGTTAACCTTATAAAGCGTCTTATTCCCGGCGGATGTACTGGTCTTATTCAGCCTTTGGAAGTTCATTTCTTTTGCCAATATAAGTCGATCATCAAGTACATGCCTGACACAGTGAATTCGGAGACGCCGGACCAAATCTGGCATAGCGACAAGTTTTTGAAGGTTCAGTCACTCACCTTGTTCCAGTTCTCAGCACCACGTTTCAGGAACATGACAGATTTGCTTTTTATATACCTTGATGAAGAGCCTCGAACTTGGATTTCTCCATATGACTTCTGCTTTGACTCCATCGTCGACGACAACCGCTTCAAGTGTGACAAATTAGCGTTTAAGTGTGCACACTGCGAGCAGAGTGTTTGTATGACTCATGCTATCGTTTTGGATCTACACAGTGACTGTTAATCCAGAAACATTTTCACTGTTAAATGTGTGAACTAATTTCCCATAAAATAGCCTGTTTCAAGTTGAAATAAAACAGTTTTTTATAGTCTGCTTTTTAATATATAGGCGATAATGTGTTTCTGTGTGTGTGATAATTTACGTATGCTTGTTGAAAAAGCTTCAATCAATAAAAATTACTCCTAGGTGGCAAATATATGTTTTACCATAGACTACACTGTTCCCTTTAAAACCATCATAACTTCTATACCCTTTGCCGTCTGCCGCTAGGATTCATCATGTGTACTATTCTGGTTGTGTACTTTCAGAACATATAATACCATGTCTAAGTCCCTGATTGTTAGGAAAGGACGTTTGCTTGTGAGAGGTTTTATGATTTCCGTGTTCCACTATACGAATGCCGTGATGGTACCTTAAGTAAGGCCTTTGCTCATGCTCTCCCCTACCCCATCCTGAACCAAAGATACGTAAAGATCATACATTAAATTCCTTCCAATTGAAACATGTAAAGGTGTTGCACAAATTCGCTTTGTTAACAGTATTTTCAAGTGTGTGAACTTTTCATATACAATCATATTTCCTACTATTCGAGGTAACGACTGACTGAGTGAATGTGGATAATCCGCAAAACATTAAGAAAACTTGGTTTTCTTGCACTTATTAGTAACAGTAATTGCAAATATAATCCCCAAATTGTAAAATAAGCAATTCTCAACTTGGAAAATGCTTCAGATGTAACGAGAATGTCTTTTGTAACCACTGAAGAACAACACTGCATAGCTTAATAAACGTAAGCATGATGAATAATTAATATTTCATAACATCATGCGACTAGTGAAATATGCTTTAGTAGCAAATTATTTATATTTTAAATTTTGCTAATCGGTCAAATATTTTTGATGCGAAGCATTCTTCTTCTTTTTTTTTTTTTTTCAAATCTGAATTTAAAATTAAAGTATTTTAAATATTATCGAAAACAATTCATGATATAACAAATTTTCGATTTAACGTTTAGCTTCTATTAGTCTGTTAAATCTAGGCTTACTGCATATAATGTAATCATATCGGCGGTATCAACTTCGCGAAATATGTCTAAGTCAGGGGTAAAACTATAATAAATTTTGTGCCTTCTCGACAGATAGTCTCCATTAATGTAAACGTATTTATGCATGCATATGAGAAGTATTGCTTGTGTTATTAAAACGCTTGATAATTAACTAAAGTGTTTTCATATCCTTCAGTTGCTGAATTCTGAAGTTTGATATATTAAAATGATTTTGGAAAAACTATGTTTAACGTAAGTTCTCAAGTGAATTCTGTGGATGCATGTAAGAACCTGACAAGTAACATTTATCTAGTTTCGAGAAAAACAGGTTTAAAGATCAGAGAAATCATTTTTCCTTATCTAAGATTGTGCTGTAACATTATTTTTTCGACAACCAAATATTGTGTCCGGACAAACAATTTTTTTTAGAGTACATTGCTGGACACCTGTAAAGTATAGATGGGGAGAGTAAGTCATTTTATATCACTTCTTACGTTCTTGTACACACAGAATTGTGTAAATATTGATATCAGTGAAAGAAAATTCGGCAGTAATGTAAGCAAGAGAAGAGAATGAACCATGGAACAACCACGTTGTCCTTTAATTATCTAATACTTCTTTGCGCAGGTCACTAAGATACAGATGCTTATCAGAATAATGGAAACACCTGTAGTTTGCAACACGTCAGATGTATGGGTTGGCAGTGGTGTCGTGGCGACGGCAGCGCCGGACTGCTGGTGGTGGTGTGTTAGGTCGGTCTCCATACTACGTCAGGCGTCGTGGAACAGGAGTGTGCAGTGGCTGCAGCAGACGGAGGTAGTGTAAAATGGGAGACCTCTCAGAGTTTCAAAGAGGGCAAATTGTTGGTGCGCGGTTATGTGGAGTGAGTGTGACGGCAGTGGCTAGTGTGTTAGGTGTGTCGCCAGGGACAGTCTCGAAGGTGATGACGGCCTACACAACACACGGGAAAACCACATCGGGGAAGCGGAACAGTGGGCGGAAGAAAAGCATCAGTGACAGGGCACGCCGGGTATTAAAGCGCATTATCACGCGGAACCGTCGTGCCACTGCGGCGCAAGTGACGGAGGAACTCAATCAGCACCTCCCCCAACCTGTTTCGACAATCACAGTCCGCCGCGAATTACATGACATGAACTTACGGGGTCGTGTTGCACGGGCCAAACCTCTCATCAGGGACCAGAACGCTTTAGCACGCCGCAAATGGTGCCACGACCATGCAGCTTGGACCGTTGACGACTGGAAACGTGTGGTATGGTCGGATGAGTCACCATTCACCCTATTCCAAACCACGGGCCGTGTTTATGTGTGGAGAACGCCCAAAGAAGCGTATGATTTGCAGTGTCTCCGCCCAACTGTGAAACATGGCGGCGGCACGGTGATGCTGTGGGCCGCAATATCATGGTTTTCATTGGGTCCTGTGGTCACACTTCGCGGACGCATCACTGCCAACGATTATGTCGCAATTTTAGGAGACCACTTGCATCCTATGGTCCGGATGTTGTTCCCGGACAATGACGCCATATTCCAGGATGATAATGCACCCATTCACACAGCTGGAGTTGTTGCAACGTGGTTTGAGGAACATCGGGATGAAGTTCAACACCTCCCCTGGCCCGCCCAATCCCCAGATCTCAACATAATTGAACATCTGTGGTCCATCTTGGAAACACGACTCCGGCGACGATTTCCACCTCCATCCTCTCTCACAGAACTGGCCGATGCCCTGCACGAGGAATGGTGTAATATTCCACTTGCTACCATTCACGACCTCTATGCCTCCATCCCACGTCGCATCAAGGCTGTTCTGAAGGCGAAAGGTGGCCCGACACCATATTAATCTGGTAAGTTGCGCTTTCGTTCAGGTGTTTCCATTATTCTGATAAGCATCTGTACCTGCAATGCTCTCTGTTTTTAGCAAAAAAAAAAAAAAAAAAGAAATTACTAATCATTTTCTCCCTTGATTGATTTACTTATTTCCAATAATATTATTAAGATATTTCATATTTGTAGTGTTCTATTATTTGTTATCTTTTTTCTCCTAGATACGCAAGATTTCTTTCCTTCTTTTTATCTTTTTTCCAGGTACATGAGAGTACAGTTTAGTTCCTCATTAACTTATATCCAGTTGCGGTAAGTTAGCGTATGTAAAAATGTTAAGTTCAGTTTGGTTTTCATGTATAAAAATGTTTTTACATTTTATTTGTTTACTAGTTTTGTGTTATTTTATGTGCGTACAAAATGCTTTTAAGGAATAGTTTGTGTAGAAATTACTTTCCTATAAACTTAATTTATTTTCATTTTTTCTCTGAATTTGCATGTATATGTAACAAATAGTTTGGGCTGCAATCTGTAGCATTGTAATCAGTGTGAACATATTACACGAGCAAATGACCGTTACTTTGCACACGTATTACAGTTGTAGTTTTGTATTGCACAGATGTATTTTGCATGAGTCAGTACTTGCTGCGTGTGGAGATGATTCCATCATCATGAAAAAAAGATTACTGCCATTGAAATTGTAAATAACATTCACATAATATCAACTTGCCTCACTTCTTCATCATCTGTTGTTCACACTTTCTTCCTTAAGTTTAGAAACGTGATATTCTAAAATGCATTGATAAAAAATTTACGAAATACTTCTTAAGTTTTGATGGAAATTTAAAACCATAATTTAGTTCCATTGAACCAAAACCACACAGTTCAAATAGTGATAATAATAATTCGAACAATCCACTGCGTATTTTCTATGCTTAGATAGCGGCAATGTTATTTCTTAACGTGAACATCTCCTTGACAAAGTTCCTGCCCAATGTTTCGGCTTGACTCTTTGTCATCGATTGAAGCTGCTGTGTACAGAGGAAATAGAAGATAGGAAAGTTCAATCAAAATGCCTGACTCCATTTTGTATTGTAAACAAATTCGTTGGTTCTCAGAAAGAGATCGTGGGTAGTCACAAGTGAGAACATGGTTTTGAGAGCTCATAATATTCAGGAATGTAGAAAATGGATGCCGATAAACAATTAATATACTTATTACTAGCTCACTTTTGAAAATTCGTCAGAGTTTTACTCTACGTGAAGAAAGGAATATCAGTCTATAGTAGAAGACTTTTTGTGGCCGCTTTCCTTGATTCTGGCTGATAGAATCTCCTTCCCCATTGTCAATCGGAAAGTGTATACAGAATTAGGAGCAAGATTTTTTTTTTATTTTTTTTTAATCTTTGTTTACGTGACTTACTTACTGGAGAAAATGTTAACGTGATTTTACGTAATAAAAATGTTGATTTTTTTTCCATCGTGCAGAAAATTCATGCAAGTTTATTATGACGGATTTTTAAGAAGCAATAGTAGTATTAATGAAGAATTGCGAGGTTGCATATATATTAATTTTTTGAAATGGTAATGGTTGATTATAAATGTCAAAAAGGTTGCTCGTTTACAGTGGCATTAATAGTCACATGAAAACACGAGCTAGTGTAATAAATTGAAACTCTTTCAAATTAGAATGCTTCGTTCTCATTAATTTTGCACACTTATTTCACTGTAAGAAAATTGCTTTGCACCCATTTTGCTTACATTCGGCTTCTAAGTTTCGATATCTTCAGTGTATCCGTTTCAGTAGAAATCTTGAAGTGTACTGAATGTTCTCTTCAAGTGTCATTGTTATATTTTGAAAAATGTATGGTGCAACGAATGTTTAAGAGGAACGATGAACTGAAATACAAAGTTGTTATAACTGCGTAAGTTGTTATTTATATGTAAATTTCACTCGGGACGGGCGTAAGCCATAGTGCTGTTACCGCCCATATAATCAATTTAATCCTTACCAGCTTATGTAAATTTCGAGATTGTGATGGTGGCTAAGTTCAAACCGTGCTTACGCCTAACTTTCTAGCGGTTTCTTTTCATCGTTTCCATCAGGCGAATGCCAGGATGTTATGTCGAATACAATTCTGGGTGCCTTTTGTCGGATTGTTTTCACCCAGAGTCGTCCTCAGTCGTATATGAGGCAGACTTTAGATTAGAGTTGCTAATATAGACTGAAAAGTAAATTAAAATCAGTTTGTATTTTGCGCCAGCAGTCAGTAATAACGCTAACGTACTTTTTCACCAGTGTAAAAAAAAAAACACACACTTTTGTTTCACTGCATGTGGTTGCTTCTTTTCGAACTAGAGTATGAATACGTATGGACTAAAGCTTATAAGTAAGCTATAAATTACTGTCTAGATAGCTTTACGTATCAGAACTTTAATAAAGGCCTAACATTACTGTTCGTATTTCTCATTTTCAATCTATAACTTTTCAAGCATTTAGTCTTCAAATTTCCTTTTTATTTAAAATATTTCTCGTGAAGAATCATTTGCATGTATTAAGTTGCATCATGTATATCTTGTTCATTCACCTAGATAGCATGCTTAAAGTAATTTCTTTTTTTTTTCCTTTAATTAACCTGTAAAAATTCAATTTTAGAAATATAATGGCGACGTAAATATAAAAGTAGATGTCGGGATGAAACTAATGGATGAAGAGGAAAGCCAGTCAAGATTAAAACCGATGTTTGATTGCTAATTGAGAGGAAGAGTTAATATCTAATGTCGCACATAAACTGATTTTATATGAAATATAACAAACACGATGCTCACAGAGATGTGTGAATTTGATTAAAAATCGATAGTCGAGAATTACTTTAAAATATATATATCTTGATCGAGAATTCGATGTTAAAAATACGTACCATTTTTAAGAAGTGAAGGCATGATATATGGAACAGTTCTTATCTGTGGAACGAAATCTCCCGACAAGAGCCATACCACGTGGCAAGAATACGTAATAAGAAATTAATTGTGTATTGATTTTCCCATGTTTGTATGTTTAACGTATAAAGAGAGGACAAATAAATTCGAATGTACAGATTCTGATTTTAGTATGGTTCATTTATAGAAAACTTAAATCTAGTTCAACAAAAGCGTGGAATACTTTTCAGTAACTTATTGAAAACTGCGTGATTTATATCTAATCCTGAATGTCGAATGGAGAGAAAGTATATGCTTGACATCGAAGTCTTCATTGTAATTTATTTGAAAATCATGTACCAATGTCCAATTAGTTTCGAGCACGGTTTTCTGTGCGTTACAATGAAATTAATACTCGAATGGATAATTTAACAGTAGCGTGTTTGCATTGTGTGGTGGAGATTGTATATGTAGACTGTGCACCGCAACAGTCAAATTTGTGCCTTCTGCATTTGAACCACTGGTGAATGCATATTCCAGAGCTCTCACAATGAAACTAATTTTTTAGAAATTGATATAGACTAAAACCACAGATGGTAAAAAGAAAACAAATCTCTGTGAAGTATCTAACTGAATAACTGAAGTGTCGCATAAACATCGGCGGTGAAAAGCTTTAGAAATGTTACTATTTGTCAGTTATTAAAAGAAGTTCTACAGTTCTTTTCGTAGAAACTGGCCAATTGGAAGGGAGGGGTGTCTAAGAGTTGCTTGATGATAATCAAATGGAACCAATAATTTGATGCAGTTTTAAAATTAACTCATCACGTATGCTACTAGTAACATTGTTTCAGTGTTACCGTATTGTGCGACTTTTGAATTTCAAAAATTCATCCAGTTCCTATGTTTTCGAATATACTTGAGATCTCATGTGCAGGCTGTTCTTTATGACCTATACGTGGCCATGTGAACGTCTGTGTTATTCAAATACATTATACCTTGTGAAGTCAATTGGCATTCCAGAGATAAAACGTGTGTTACAGAAAGAGAGAGAATGACTGTGGAGGTTAAAGGAAGAATAATTATCATCCAAACAATTTGTTCTGCAAAGTCAGTGGGAGAGGAACGTGGTCAAAAGTCTTTCACACGCTAGACAATATTCTTCTACATCCTCGGCAGAACAATATCGCTACTATCTTACAAAATGTTAACAGTAATTTCCCCGTCTTTTCCTCATACATTGTGTTGTTACTATGAATTTGATAACGACCAAGGGCCTGTTTCACGAAACTACCAGTGCAGTAGTTCACCAGTCACAACCTACTAGTATAAATTTCACAACTAGTAGTGATCAATGCCCCTTTTCCTACTGTTAAGTAAGAAAATGTGTTTAGTGACGTTTTCGAGTATTATTTCTGCTTCGTATTAATATATTTTCCGTTAAAAAATCTGTTTAAAATATGAGATGGGACATGAAAATAACATTTTATTTGTAACTTTCTAAGAGTGAACTGGTCCAGTACATACAGAATTATTATTATTAATAATTTATGTACAAGGGTACAAAATTCTATAGATAATTTTTCTTACGGAAACAATGTTCGCTTTACAATTTTTTACCTAAACAGACTTGCAATGAAGTCATTCATGAGGACGGACAGTTATCTTCACCCGTTCAGTTCTTACACGGTGGTAAGATGTGGAAATGAACAACATGTACAGTAAACATTTTTGATCCAATATGAGAAATATCATACTGATCTCCGCAAAAGTATGATAAGATATTAAGAGTATTAAGTCTTTACTTTCTTTGGCTTTCATAGCATATGAGGTTTACAGCATATATTTGTTCTTAATCTTTTCTTAGGATATGGTAGAAGGACCCGAAACTGTTAAACTTAAAAATAATATCTAGTATAAATAAGTAAGCATGCGTATTCATGACCTTAGTACTTCTCGGTTAGCGAAACTTGAACTACATACTAACTCGGTGTCATGTTTCAGAATAATCTCTTATGATTTAAGGGCCTCTACAGGAAAACTGAATTTCCTCACTCTTCTGTAAAAAGTCGAGCCGCGGTGGATCAGTGGTAGAGAGCTCACCTTGTGTGCGTAGGGTTCTCCGTTCAATCCCGAATCGTGTCATGTGAGTTTTGTGGTGGAAACACACCGTGTGTGTGGTTATCTCGGAGTTCCATTTCCTCCCACTTTCTTCATTCCACCAATTCTCTTATCATTCATTCGGCCTTAACCAAAGTTTCCTAAAGGACTTAAATAAAAATACAATTTTATAAGAAGTCAAGTGTTCATTAAAAATTCATCTTCCAAACGTGCTTATGAGCTTTTGCTTTCTAAATGTGGATTTCATCGTCATTAGGTTCAGAATGACTAGAGCACACAGGGTCAGTTCACTATAATTTTATTGGTAAATTGTGTTAATCATTTTTTTTTCTAGCATACTGTTCATATTTTGCCACGGAAGTATTGGATATGTGGAAAACTTCTACCCGTTTTTGGTGCGGATTCACAGTTGATTACCTCTTGCCATCTTTCTGGTAGGAGATGAATTCCACGCCAATAATGGTCCTTAGGTTTGGAGCCGAAGAACTGATGTCCACCAGTTTCCACAGCCTCCACGTGATCAGAGATATTCAGAGCAAAGAGTTCTGCAAAACGCAAAAGAGATGGTAATCTGTAAATGCCAAGTCAGGAAAATAAGGCGGCTGGGGTAAAACCAAAGTCCTATCAAGACGAGTGATGACAGCAGCATGTGGTTTGCCGTTATCAAGGTGAACGTAACAGCTCCTTTGTGATTCCTTTGTGAATGTAACAGCTCCGATCGCAATGCTGCTCTAAGTCCATCTAAAGGTAGAAGGCGACATTAATAGTTTAGTTAGGTTCCAGGACCTCCCAGTGAATTATGCCTTTGGCATCCTACCACACACTTAACGTTACCTGGTTTCGACGTCGATGGAGGCGGTTCAGAAACGCGACACGCAGTCCTTCGATGCTTTACGTTCCAGTACAAACCCCACATCTCATCATCCGTGACAATCCGTGTCAACACTCACTCATTTTTGTACCAAGAAAACGAGAAAAAACAGGTTGCGACGCGGCCCTTCCGTTGAGTTGCACTCGGCTGATATGGAACCCAACGATCGAACTTTATGGTGAACTCAGCGATTCGCTATTTCCTCCACGGTTGGATTCGGGCTTGGTCGAGAATCCTCCTCGGAAAATACTTATGGATGTCCATATCTTGATGGACTTTATTAACTTAAATCTCCGTCCCTGAGTTTTAGAAACCATCGACGACGTGTGCTATCGTCAACTGTATCTTCATCATACACCTGCCCATTGTTGCGTCAGGCTGCGGCTGCATTACTGCTTTAATCGAACTCAAAGAAATAAACAGTTTGTAGTGTGCTCCTTATTAGTCTCCGATTCGCCAAGACTGTACGCTGACCCCTGTCTGCTCGTTCATACTCACTGCCTGTGCCTGTTCTAATGCTTCGTCGATTAACGTGAGTGCCGAGTCACGCACTGGCAGCGCCATCTCTGAGGCCAGTACTCCGGGAACCTGTGAAGTGACAAAACGGGTAGAAGTTTTACCTAATATAAATGCTCAGTTAATTTAAGAATTATTTTCAGGTTTCAGACTCATTTGTAGAATGATTTACTTTACATTTTACGTGGTATTTGTGTATGATTTTATCTGAAACTTCCCTTTTATATATA